>VUQK01030197.1:3534-14354 GCA_015106715.1 Bujurquina vittata
GGGGGGGGTGAAGGAAAAATGAAAAGTTAAAAAAAAAAAAAAGAAATGGGAAAAAAAAGAAAAAACACTTGGCCCAGCAGTGGGGTGGGATGATAATGCAACAAATATAATTTTACAAGTTAATGTTCTTATGTCTTTGTTCCGTATCGGTCATTAATAAGAGCAAAAGTGCAGCGGAAGCAACGCACAATTTTCCTAGTGACCCAGTTGCAAAACAATCTTCTCTCTGGGAGAGTAATGAGGAAACATATTACATTGCACTCGCAACAAAATGTGCAAACCCTGCATGTGGAGAGGACTATACTGTATATGCATAAGTGAAAAAGCAAACCACTGGGCCATATGTGAGTGATTGTTCTGCTGCCACACTTTGATGTAGTATTTTGTCAACCTTCTCCTGATCCCACCACCCTCATTTTTTTTTGCTGGTGATAAACGTAAGCTGCCTCTATCAAAGCAGCCCAGCATGACGCTGTTCTGTGTGTCCACTGGGCCCCTAAAAGCTTTAGATGGTGTGAATAGTGCAGTCGGAGTGGGCAGGGCTGGTGTGTTACAGTGTTAGATAAAATGAACTTCGGGGTGGTGGTGTGAGCCTCACACGGCAGGAAGTTAAATAACCATGGCAATGAACTGAACCAGCTTTGAAGACAGCGCTCCATATTGCATTTTGGAAAAATATTCTCAGTGCTTTTCCATTTTTTTTCCACCTAATGTATTTATAATTTTTTTAAACAGTTTTTCAACATTGCTTTACATCTGGCTACAGATCAATAATTTCAGATATTTTTATTAAGAACTTTTTGTTGACACAGTCAGCTGTGACCTTGCATTTGACCTTTTTATCATAACCCTGGCAATGGCTCTGATGCCAGTAATCCATCTGTTATCATCCTAGTGTGTTGCATTTCACACTAAATAAAGTTTTTCAAGTTTTTCCATTTGTATAATATTCCCTTGATTAATGTGACACCAAGGCGGAGTAACAAGAAAATCCTTGGAGCCGAAATATATCTAGAACCTGATTAGGACATTTTCAGAGGAAAAGTCTGTTTTAATAAGGACACATTAAAGTCACATTAAAGTGCCTTCACATGCTGTTCGCTTTATGTTTTATATTTTGTGGCAAAAGATCATTCAATTTTATTTTTGCAATGGCAGTGTGAGTCTGTGGGTGTAAATGCGCATTAAAATTAAAAAGTGCATTTTCAGTAACTGTTAGATATCTGTCTGATCTTGGAGTTCGTAATGGCAACCGTTTTAATGGTGTAAAAGTCAAACGATAGTCTTTTTCTGACAAAAGCAAGCACAGACCTTTGATCATGTAGTATATCTCAAAGTAATAATGATTAAGCCTTATCATTAAATAATGGAAGCTACTCAAAGTGGGAAAAGCAGAATGAGGATTGTTTGAGCTTATTGTAAACCCTTTTCAGTTTTCCTTTTGCCCTCTTTCATAAAGCTGCAAAATGTAATAATTTTCACTTACTGGCCTATCCACCCAAAATGGTTACAGTTACCCAGCATAGTTTTGTGTTGCTGCAGCCATCCTAGACGTGTTCTTACAGCACAGTTATATTCTTACAGACAAAATCCTTCAATACTGTGAAAGCCTGCTCAGTAAATAGTGGTCTTAAGAACTTGGGGTACTGCCTACTTTGTCTAGACTTAACACCACTGTGACATGTACATGAGCACTGTGGGATAGAGACAAGCTGAAGCGGTAAGACAGACAGAGGCCAGGAGATAGAGATTAGAAGCAGGACAGCAAAGACAGATGCAGTTGGGGGGGTTAATCCTGTCGGTGAGTGAGTGATCATGTCCGTCCACCCAGCTGTGGCGCCATCAGGGGCCACAGGGTTTGCTGGAAGTCTGATGAGGCGTCACTGCCGTCTGCTGTTGGAGAAATCTCTCACCCGATAGTTCCTGTCAGCGAGTGGAACAGCCAGGTAGGAGGGGCGGTGGAGAAAAGAGAGCGACAACCTGCCAGATAGAGTTAAAAGGAACACGTCTTTTTTTTTTTAGTCATAATTGTTGGGATTATTATATTTAAAAAAAATAAACCTCACTGTTCACTTGTTGTTCACCATGTTCTTTTTTGCCACCTGAATGTGAATAGCAGTTTAAAGAATTAATTGGGTTTTATAACGAGATAATTAAGCCTAATGTGATTAATTGCTGTGTGAGGTTATCGGCAAGGTCCCTACCTAGGCATTAACGAGAGTCTGTCCCAGCAGGATGTCACAAGCACATCACCTTTCACCTGCCCAGGAGAAGGAGGAAAAAACCAAAACATCCCAGAGTAGTTCTTTTAAAACCAATGATCTTAGAACTGCAAGAAATATTAAGTGTTTTGACATCATTTGATTACAATTGCAAACAGATGCTAACCATATTCATTTTCACCATCCCTGCAAACTCATCTTGCTCTTGAGGTAACCTCTGACATCACCTTCACACAACCTCCCAGCATCATGGAAAACAGCTCTCAAAAGGTATGTGCTGTATAAGCTTGATATCATGTGACACTCATGTAACACATCGCTTTTCACCGGTAAGCAGAAGCAGGTGATGACAGAGCAACTGAGGAACTAAAACCATGAGCTGACACTGTGCATGAATACAATAAAAGAAATAATGAAAAATGCAGTATTAAGATAAAACTGTATTTATAATTGAGGCCATTAATGCTCTGGGTGCACAGAGGATAACTTGCAGCTCACAAATCTATTATTTTTCTACTGAATTCCAATTTGTTTGTTTTAACTCTCCAACAAACCCCTCAGATCCCCTTAGGAGAACTGAGGAATAAAACCAAAGATCAAGATCTTAGACAAATGATGTACTGTAGGTGTAAAGAGCAACCAGAGATTTAAAAAAAATAAATAAATAGTGCAAACGAGAGAGAGAGAGAGAGAGAGAGACTTTCTGGCAGTTTAAAATGCACGACAGGGTGATGGGCAGCTGTTTTTTTCTGTTCATTACTGCTGCTGCTGGGCTGTGATAGTGTTTATGTTCACATTTAACACGTTTCTGTTGTGAATCAGGTGATCTCCAACTGATAACATTCTGCTTTTGCAGAGTTTGGCTTTGCAAAAGTTTTGAGACATCACTAATTTCTATTTGTTTCCAAACAGTCAGAGCTTCAGTCAGAGGTCTTGAGTTCTCCGGGTTTTCTTTTTTCTTTGGACATTGGATGTTATTTCACTCATTTCCAGTCCAGTTCTTGTGTCTGACCATGTTCAGAGGAAATTTTTCTTTATTGTTAAGCCACTCAACACTGACCATAAAATCATAAACAGTGCTGTGTTGTGTCTGCATACAAATTAAAAAAAAAAAAAAACTATGTTAATTGTATCTTTAGGCACTTTGTTACAAGCAGTCTGTTCCAAAAATGCATCATGTGTTCACAGTTCTTCAGATGAAGTTTTATATATATATATATATATATACATATATATATATATATATAAACAGCATCTGAAAGTCATGTCCTTAAGAAATGAGTAGAAAAATCCAGCAAAGGCCTGACACAGGACCTGAGAGATGCATTTGGCCCTTCAGTTGATCCATCTACTGTTCACTGAAGCCTCATCAGAAATGGTCTCAGTGGAAGGGTGGCTCTCAAGAAGTAATTCTTTAGGAAGGAAAAGGCTGAGGTCTGCCAAATTACACAAGAACTGCACTGAAAAACAGTGGGAAAAGGTCATAGGGACTAATGAATCAAATTGAAATTTTTACTTTAAATTGTCATCGGTAGGAAAAGGTCAGGGAGAGGTACAGCAGTCTACAGCCGTCTGTAAAACACGGTGGAGGTGATGAAATTATGAACACAGAAAAGTACCATCACATTTAGATCCACCATCAGTACCATCTGGAAATCATCTGATTGGCAGCAGCTTTATTTTACGCACTACCAATGGAGTAAAAGCATACTGTACTTGGATAGGAAAACACATGGGAACACTATGGATGTACATGTATGGGGAATTCTTCGGGAGTCTTCAAACAAGATGAAACACAAACACATGCAATCATAATGATTAAAGTAGGTCAAATTTGAACGTCAAAATCTACAATGCAATGGGCTTAACATTTGTCTTTGTTTTCTCTTCTAAAGTTTGCTGTTTCAACCATTTTCAGGACAGCTCAGGCTGCAATATCTTCACCGTTCCCTAAATTCTCTCTCTAATTCTCTCTACCCGCAGTCATTTATCTGCTCTCCCGAAGCTTTGAGAAAGCTCCATTTCTGTCTGTGCCAGGACATCTTTCTGCTAGTTTTCCCTAACATATCCTGAAAATGTACACATAAATGCCATCAGTGCCCACACGCAGTCAGGCTGCCGCTGTCAAACAAACACACCCAACCCAGACAGTTTCACTTACTAGACGCCAAGCAGACTTGAAAACTGAAGCAATTCAGAGATATTGCAACTCATAAGAGACTCAGGTTCATGAAATCTTAAAAGGAGATGTGTTGTAGTCTCGGTGAAGACAGGGTTTCAGTTAACTTTGTGGCTCACTGAAAACTGTTGTATTTTTTAGTATGTATACAGTATTAAACACACACATATACACACACACGCAAAGTATCAGCACCAAAGCTACAAAGTGTTTTCCAGACCAGCAGGTGATTTTACTAAGGTAGGAGTAATGGATATTAATGCCATTAGACAGCGTGGTTTTCACTGCAAAAGGAGACGTTATTAATATAAGATGGTGGAGGGCTTTCGCTACAGAATACACCCATGCTCATTTCTATAAAGTCTCCATTGTTATTTGTTTTGTTTTTTTTACATTTATATGAAAGCTTCCTGCGCCCTCTCTCCACAGGTCTTTGGTCGCATCTTCGTGGACTTAAATGCTTACAAATTAAATTGCTATAATCTATTTCCGCGCCTATTCGGCGCACTAAACAAAAGCATAAACAGATCGTTAGTTTTCTTCTTTATCACATTTTCCCAAAGTGTTCTCCAGCCATGTCTCCTTTTCCAGGTCAGTGAAAGAGAGCCACCCCACAGAACTGTCTCTCTCGCTCATTAATTAGGTGTGATAGCACCTTTCTCCACAGGATCAATCAGTGTGTCTAATACAGTCATTGACCTAGGACCTTCTCCAACTGCGCCTCCCTTTGTGCTCCCACCTACCCTCTTGAACAAGGAGGATGTCAGGCTGTCAGAAACACTGTGCCTACCTTTCCACCGGGAGACGAGCTCACATTGGCATGAACCAATATGCAGCAATAAAGAGGGCGGATTGCAGATGGCTGGCCATCTTGTCTCCAGTGATACAAATAGACATCTACCTCATTAGTCAAGCTCTTGACTATGTATCTGTTCTCTTCTAGTGGCTTCAGCTTCTTCTCATTTTTTTCCTACTGTTCAAAAGCCACTTTCATCTTCCTATTCTCTCTGCTAGCTCTCATGTGTTTATCGTGAATAATCTAAGTCAACTCAACCAGAGAACACACCGCTGATGAGATATTAATTCTTTTCCAGTAATGCTGCTGTCTTAAATAATGACTTGTAATTCCATCTTTCCTAAAAGTATATGACTATATTATCCCTTAACCTTATCTCCACCCTGGTCCAGGGAACATTTTTACACATCACTTTACTGCCCACTTTCTTTTACATTAGTCCCTAATTGTCCATCTACACACCCACGCATCCATTTATGACATCACACTGCTTCTTTTAAATTTACTACTGCCATTGCAGCTTTTCTACAGCAATTATATGTACAGCTGAAGGCAGGCTTCATTGGATTGTAGACAAAATCCATCAAAAGACGGGTGTTTTGGTAAAAAAAAAAAAAAAGAGATCTTTTTAGAATCCTTTTTATTAATCAGTGCTTGTAATTTACAATGAAATACATGCTGATGCCTCTGAGAAATAATATTATAATATATTATACAGCTTTATAACTGGTGGTATAAAGCAGTTCATTTAAGAGCTGGCTTTATCTACATTTTATTCCAAACAGTACTGTATTTTTTTCTTTCCAGTAATTAACCGATGCTTTGGATCATAGTAGGCACACTGTAAAATAAAAGCTAACATCTGGAAGATGTAGGTGTTGTTGTTTACTGTAATCTAACAAGGAAATTTGTTACAGTGTATGTTATATAACATTTTCTTTCTGTCATTGACCCCTTTTTTCTTTCTTTTCTCTTTTCTTCTTTGTATAACTAATCTCTTTTTTCCCTCTTTGCATCCCTCAAATTCTCTCTTCATGCAGAGCTGACATAGCCAAGTGGACATGTTGAGTTATTGTGCTGGAGGCGGTAGTACTCTGCTGTGCTTCACAGATGATCATTTCCCAATTCCACAGCCGAGGAGCGCAGGCCTGCAGTAATTGCTGCAATGCATCCAGCAGCCAGTTCTTATCTGATGCTTTGACAAGAATAGGCCCCATTTTATTGGTCTCACACCCTATGTAATTCAGTAGAGCTTGCATCATTTCCTGCAGAAGAGATGACCATGATGGTGTGACCCGAGGGTGCTTGATGCTGATTGGATGCACGGTGTGGCCCTGAGCAAATAAATCACTTCTCCTCTGTTCAGAGTAGAAACATAAGCCCTATGGGTGACCAACCATTCTCATCACTGAAACATGCACACACCCAAACACACACACACACACACACACACTTTGCTTAGCACAAACAATTACAGCCTTGATTCCCTAAGCGCTAATCAGAGCCAACACATGCAGCATACTGGTGAGATCATAATTAAAACCTCTCTCTTGGCATATTATGTGGCATATCCCAGAAGGAAGACTCTGTGACTGTAAATATATATCACACTAAACGACCAACAACACCAATTAGGCCTTTGGTGCTAATACTCGAGCTGGTATATACTGGTTTTGATTGTCAGAATCCATATTCACAATTTGCCCTTACCTTATTCCAACATTTTTAAGTAAAAGACATCAAAATTAAAGAGTATTACACACTGCCATCCTTTTCTATTTGAAGTATTTGAACCATTAGAATGTTTTTCAAGTCTGTTTTCCAAGCCAATGGATAGTGAGCAAAGCTTTAATTCTGGCAGGCCACAGAGTCAAGCTCAGCCAGTTATCTGGGGAGAAAAGAAAAGAGAATCGGCAAATTTGTAATGGGCCGTGCTATTCAGCTGCTACAGCTTTGCTGTTTTATGTGCAAGCCGCTTTGCAAGCCCACCTCCTACCCTGCTCCTCCGTTTCATGTTATTCATGCTTTTTCCTTGTATCACTAATGTCACATCTGCTTTCATTGATGCCTGCTCTGTTCTGTGAGGTGGTCTTGCTGCTGCTCTCCCCATCTTAGATTTTCCATATGCACTCAAGGAAAGGACGGGAACACCGCCATACTGATCTGTGTAATATACTGATATAACTTTCCTTGACTTGCAACATGCATCAGAATACATTGAGTAGATTCAGTTATGCTCCTTGTTTTTATAGTACATTCTAGAAGAATATACATCAGTTTAACTCAAGATCATGTGTCTTTATCAAAAGTCTGTAAATGATGCTGCACACATACAGTGAATGGTGCACACACACAGTGGCTTCTTCCTGTTGCAGATGTATATATCCTGTGTCTGCTTTTCATTTTCTCCTTACTGGTACACTTGTTTTCTTTAAATTTGCAACTGATTGTTCTGTCATGCATGAGTGGTACTTTTATTGGCTGCACTTACTGCCAGTGTATGAAAAACAACAACAATCATATTTTGCAGTAAAGGGTAATGAGGTTAGTAAGGTTAAATTGGCCATTTCCTTTGCTTCCAAATCAGTTTCCAACAAATTTATCTAATCCCCATGCTGATGTCAGAATTGTAAAAGGGATTTTTGACAGCATCTCCTAAATGACTCATTATGCAGAAATTAAAATACAATGTTAAAAATGAAACATTTTAATTTCATTAATTTTTTTTAATTGCATCAGTTGTTTAGGCTTTGCTGGGTAAATGTATACTCTATATCAGAGTCTTAAGTCAAAGGTTAAAAACACATTTTATGCATGCAATAATAAAATTAATAGTCTAACTCTATTTGTATGTCCCTTGAATCACTTCATCTGTGGCATGTCATAGAAACCCTGTTACAACTGAATGCATTTTCTTTGGTCTAAAGGTCCTATTGGGTGAGATTTTAAAAGTTTTGTAAGACTCTAGCATAGGTTTACAGATTAAAAAGTATATTGCATATGGCCTCAAATTGGAGTGCATTCATTACAGAGTAAAAAACACAGAGTAAAGATAAAAAACAAGCAAACAAACAACAGGTATGCATTCTACTACACAGCAACCACTTAGTTTTAGCTATAGAGCCCAGATTTTCCACAAAAATTAAGGGTACAGTAGTTTATAAATTGCTTAATACTCTCCACTGTAACAGTGATCAGATTAACCATCCTTTGAAAGCCATTCAGACTGTAAACAATAACTTTTGTTTCCTATCTTGTGTAAGTGTCTAACCTTTTCAACTTAGGACCAGTCAAAACAGGAAGGTCAGAAAATAAAGTGCTGTGTACCTGGCTGTGAAAATGGCAGGTTTCCAAATGAAATACAGTGTTCATTTTTTTGTGAACATGCCACACAGTGCAACAGTGAAATGCAATTATGTGCAAATTTTAATGGTTTTAGGACAATTATGGAGTTCTGCAGAACAGAAAAATAACCTAAACTGGGTTTTGGATACACAGACAATACTTGTCGGTGGGATACACTCATTATTGTTTTAGTATTTTCATGGGATTTGTTGACAATAACCAAAATACAGATAATCGCCTACTTTATCCTTTGATCCGAATTAGAAACCCTAAACTTAAACTGAGTAATCACAATTTGGCGCTGGACCGAGAAACCCAAAACTAACTGTAACTGCTTCTGTTAATGAGGCAAACACAAACAGTACTTTTAAACACTACATCATTATCATTGTTTCAGCAGAACAGTGTGCCCTAATGCAACAATGCAGTGGTTTCTCGAATATTGTTCGCTTGCGATGTACACTCACCAGCCACTTTACTATAGTAGGTACATCTAGCTAGTACCATGCTGGACCCCCTTTTTGCTTTCAAAACTGCTTTAATTTTTCATGGCATAGATTCAACACGGTGCTGGAAACATTCCTCAGCAAGTTTCATCCACATTGACATGATAGTATCCCACAGTTTGCTGCAGATACTGTATGATGTCACTTTCCTGTTCCACCACATCCCAAAGGTGCTCTACTGGATTGAGATCAGGTGACTGTGGAGGCTATTTGAGTACAGTGAACTCACTATCATGTTCAATTTTGAGTTGATTTGTGACATGGCGTGTTATCTTGCTCAAAGCAGCCATCAGAGGATAGGTACACTGTGGTCATAAAGGGATGGACATGGTCACCAACACAACCCAGGGAGGCTGTAGCATCTACTGTAAATGATGCTCAGGTTGTACTAAAAGGGCAAAAGTGTGCCAAGAAATTATCCACCGTGCCATCACATCTCAACCAGCAGACTGAACCAGTGACACAGGTCACGATGGAGCCATGCTTTCCTGTTGTTTACATCAAATTCTGACCCATCCAAATGTCTCAGCTGAAATCAAGACTCATCAGAACAGGAACATTTGTCAAGTCTAATCAAAATTGTGCATTCAGCAATGCTCTTCTGCATACCTTGGTTATAGCGAGTAGTTATTCGAGTTACTGTTACCCTTCTATGAGCTCGTAGTAGTCTGGTCACTGTCCTCTAAATTCTAGAATCAACACGGTATTTTCTATCAGAGAACTGCCAGTGACTGGATATTTTCTTTTTTGGACCATTCTCTGTAAACCCTAGAGATGGTTGTGTGGGAAAATCCCAGCAGATCAGCAGTTTCTAAAATACTCAGACCAACCTGTCTGGCACCAACAACCATGCCGCGTTCCAGATCACTTAAATCACCTTTCTTCCTCATTCTGATGCTCAGTTTGAACCTCTTCTTGGTGATGTCTACACGCCTAAATGCACTGAACAGTTCACTGAACAGGTGGACAAATCTGTGATTAATTCCATTAAGTCTCTAATGCTAGTCATGGACTCAGAAAATAGCCTCTCTCATCTTTACAATTCAATGATGTCATGTATAAGAATGAGTGTTTTGCTTTATTATTATTATTTTGGATAATTTTAGCAGTATTTTTTCTCTCGTTTTTTTATTTTTATTTTTCAAATCCTCTTTAGTTCCTGTTGACACAGATGGTGAGAGGCCTCATTTGTTTTTATACGAATTGATAATCAGAACAAAATAGTCAGATAAATAGTGGAAGAGGTCACAATCTGCTGCTTCTGTATTTGTATCTGCCAGTTTGCAGTCTGATGAAGAGGGCTCCCGTAGCCTACATGTCAACATGATTAGAGAGGACAGCTTTTTGTATGTACTATCAGTTCATATCAATGTGTATACTTTTTTCTTCTTTGCATGTGAATGCACACAGACACACACATAGGGAGAGGGAGAGAAAGAGGGAGCAAGAGAGATGGAAAACAAACAGCAATGGAAACGTAACATAGTTGAACAGATGCCCAAAATGCCTAAAGGATTAGATTGCTCCTTTTTGATCAGTCTCTAGCAAAATTCACTAGTGTTAAAATGCCATGCTGTTGGATTGGTTTAGGTTTTATATGT
The DNA here is from genome assembly GCA_015106715.1 of Bujurquina vittata. Lineage (NCBI taxonomy): Eukaryota > Metazoa > Chordata > Actinopteri > Cichliformes > Cichlidae > Bujurquina > Bujurquina vittata. The sequence goes on from VUQK01030197.1 coordinate 14,184, forward strand.
GAGTTTTTCTTGTTGCTCGATTTTTTTTTTTTTATCTGATTGAAAAAGATAAAAGGCTGAAAGGCTTAGTGTAGTTTGAAAATGGCTAAAACAAAAAAGCCAATTCCTAATAAATCACATAACAAGATATAAACACACAATTACTAATTGTACTCATACTGTAGCATCATA
>VUQK01030197.1:16451-31492 GCA_015106715.1 Bujurquina vittata
GGGTTGCTGGTTTCCCCCCGGGCTTAGAAAGATACACAGGGGGGTGCAAAAAGCTGCAGCGGCCCCCCACGTGTTCATATTTCACAAAAAAAAAAAAAAAGGTAATAGCTGCAGTGATTTACTGAAACTGTCACAGTCTGCAGGAGGGACAAAAGGACCCAGAGTGGATGTGAATTAACAAAAAACAATCTTTAATCAGGCAGACTGCAAAAGTTCATCAGAAAGAAAATACCAGAACCCAAAATACTACGACTAAACAGGTCAAACATGAAATAGAAACACAGACAAGGCTAAAAGACAGGCTGAGAGCACAGACATGGGATACAGACACTGACAAAAGACCCTAACCAGCTGAGGCTGAGGGAAGGAGAGACACCTGGGAAACCGCTGAAACTAATCCAGTTAAAAAGATGTGGGGAAGTAAAAATAAAAGCAAGGCACAAGACACGAATGTCTGTCAAAATAAAACATGAAGTAACTTAAACACGGAACACCAAACAGAGAGATGAAGATTTGACAAGACACAAGGGAACATGAGGGAAATGGAAAACTAGTTTAGTTTTTGACTTTATTAACTATGTACAGTTAAATCAAAAACTATACAGAGAGTATAAACAAGAAAATAACAACTACAAAAAATGAAGAAAAACTCAAAACGCCATAACTGAAAGAATTCAAACTCAACTAAGAATAAAGCAAAACCAATAACTAAGTGCTCAAAATACGAGATGAAAATGTAAACAACAAACTGAGACAGAGAATATTTAAACAAGAATTCAAGTCAGGATCGTGACAGAAACATGCACCAACATATATGTGGAAAAGGAGATTTTACAATTCTAACAAGCTTGAAACTCAATATTTGGTTACTGATTACTGATTGATTACCTTTATTCTTCAATATAGCCTGGACTCTCTGAGGCAGCTTTCTTTAAGTGATATTCAGGAAGAGTTCTCCAGGCTTCTTAAAGGACATTCAAAGCTCTTCTTTGGTTGTTGGCTTCCTTTTGTTCTGTTCTCTGCAGGATGATCCTACACTGCTTCAATAATGTTGAGATCCCAGCTGTGAGGAGCCCAATGCATGACTGATTGTTTTGTATTGCTTGTTTTTCTGTTTGCCTTTACTGTGTTTGGGATCAATGTCACATTGAAAAATGAAGCTGTTGCCAATCAGACACAAGTTCTTGTGTAATTGGCATATCTCAGCATTTTCTCCCTGTTTCTCTTCCTTAAGAATGGCTTCTGACAACCACCTTCCACCAAGATCATTTCTGATGAGGCATCAGAGAACAGCAGATGGATCAACTGAAGGGCCAGATGCATCAGGTCCTGTGTCAGACCTTTGCTGGATTTTTTCCCCTGTTTCTTTCTAGTTTGGTGCCTTCCTATTCTTTTGTCCCGACTTATCCAACCTTTGAGGAAAAACTCCACACTGTGCCAAGTTTGTTTTCTAATAGCTCTAAATTATATACTATATTAAACTATATTGTCTTTGGCATTTTTATAGCTTCAACTAAAGAAACGGGAACAAATTACATGTTTACAGGTTGGGTGTTTTTTTATGCTTGAATGATTCACAGGTCAAACAAAAAGAAGCATTCTTTTGAAAATGGTCAGGTACAAGGAAAGAACTGAAAATGGGTGGAAAAAGCATTCAATGTTTTAAAAAAAAAACTCTTTAGAAAGCCTGAAGAACTATACAAAACAATGAGGGGTGACTCCAGATTTCTGCCAAATGTAATCAGCTGTGTCGGGACACTGGGAAAACTGTGTGGCGAGGGGTGGACCCAAACGCAGGATGCGGGAGGCAGAACTTAACTCAACTGCTTTTATTGCAGGAAACTAGGATGTACAAAAAATATACAAAATCTCGACCAGGTTACAAAAGGCAAAACACTAAGCCTGGGAGAAGGGCAAATGAAACACTAAACTGGAACACACACACACACACACAGCTAACAGGGCTAAACATAGACGACGACGCAACGAGGACCAGCGAGAAACACAGGCACTAAATACACAAAGGCATGATGAGGGGAGCACAGCTGAACACAATACACTGATGAGACACAAGGAACAAAACAAACACACTGCACACTGGGCCACCGGCCCAGGATCATGACAAAAACTGGAAAACGTCACTGTAATAATATGTTATAGCGTCTGTCTATATTTCAGTATTGTTATGACATAACTGCAGAAAAAATGTTTCTCTGGCTTCTTTTAATATTTAGATGGACATGAATGGAGAATTCTTTCTAGTTCAAACAAAGTGGCTAATGCGGCCACGCGGTGTTAAAACAGGAACGCTTCCCTGATTCTGCTGAGCATTGCATTTCTTTGAACTTTACCACCTTTTCCCAGGTGTTTGCAAAGAGCGACGCTTTTGCCTTTGTTCATTATGTTTACTTCAACGGCAGACGTGACGACAAGAATAGCGATGCATAGAAAATAATACATTTTGAAAGAGAGAGTTAGAGGAGGTTTTAAACATACTGTGAATGGGTGCTTTTATGGGTTTGGTTTCCACTGAGAGCTGTGGGACTAGTTATTTTCTAGGAAAATGTACTGTGTTAACAGTTGGGGACTTTTAAAAGGGATTCGTATTAAAAGTGTTTTGTGTCAGTTGGTCCCACACTGGTTTACAAATGAGTCATTCTCTCATTTTTCCTTTCAAAAATAGCCTTTTGTATATGTACTCTCTGATTAATGATTAATGTTTTTCTGGAAAAATGCATCCTTTTTTTTCTTGAACAAACGTAAAAAAAGCCGCACTGCAGTGTTTATATTTAATAATATAACAAGATATTGGTAACTGTATAATCATAAGAAAATCAAATAAAAATGTACAGTATATAAACACACATAAAAATAATTACATTTTAAAAGTAAAAATAACTTCTGTATTCATAATCCTGTGGCTTAGTAGAGTTGTTGATATTTGTTTCTCTAACCCACAAAAAAGAAAGAGCAACGAATGTCATTCTTCTAATTTAATTACTGATCACTGACTCCAACTGAAATTACATGTTCATTTGCTTTAATGAAACTCATTCAACCAGGTAAAGACTTAATAACAACTACAACGTTATTTTTATAAGCTGCAAAAGATGGAAAAAAATGCTTTAGGAGTGGATTTGGTAAATAATTATATTTAGGAGTTTTGGGTACACTACATTTGCCAAAAGTATTCAGTCACCCATCCAAATCATTGAATTCAGGTGTTCCTATTGCTTCCATGGCCACAGGTGTGTAAACCAAGCACCTAGACATGCAGACTGCTTCTACAAGCATTTGTGGAAGAATGGGTCGCTCTAGGGGCTCAGTGAATTTCAGTGTGGTACCGTGATGGGAGGCCACCTGTGCAACAAGTCCAGTCATAAAATTTCCTTGATATGCAAAGTGGAAACGTTGGGAAATGACAGCAACTCAACCACAAAGTGGTCGGCCCCAAATAAATCACAGAACAGTGTCTGCGGATGCTGATGTGCTTAGTGTGCAGAGGTCACCAACTTTCTGCAGAGTCAATTACTACAAACCTCCAAACTTCATGGGGCCTTCAGATTAGTTCAAGAACAGTGCGTAGAGAGCTTCATGGAATGAGTTTACATGGCCAAGCAGCTGCACCCAAGCCTTACATCACCAAGTATTGGATGCAGTGGTGTAAAACACGCCATCACTGGACTCTAGAGCACTGGAGACGTGCTCTCTGGAGTGTTGAATCGCACTTCTCCATCTGGCAATCTGCTGGACAAGTCTGGGTTTGGCGGTTGCCAGGAGAAGCATACCTGTCTGACTGCATTGTATCAAGTGTAAAGTTTGGAAGAAGGGTGATTATGGTGTGAGGTTGTTTTTCAGATGTTAGGCTCGGCCTTGTAGTTCCAGTGAAAAGAACTTAAACGCTTCAGCATACCAAGACATTTTGGACATTTTCATGCTCCCAATTTTGTGAGAACAGTTTGGGGATGGCTACTTCCTGTTCCAACATGACTGCACACAAGTGCACAAAGCAAGGTCCATAATGACATGGATGAGCGAGTTTGGTGTGGAAGTACTGTACTTGACTGGTAAAGGAATGCTGCAATAACACTGCACAGAAGAGAAACAGGAGAATCACATGCTGAAGTTACTGGAAAAGAATGTGTGTTTTGGTCTAATGTTTTGTGTCTACAGGACCCAGATGAGGTTGCTAACTGACAGTGAAGGGCACAGAAGACAGAACTGATAAACATGCTACTCGTCCCCCGCTGTACAAGGCAGGACCTTGCATATTGCAGTAACTGTGTAACTATGTCTAAGTCTGTGTATAAAAGTTGCATTAAGATAGAGAGCGTAGTCAGACTTGTGTGAAGCTGCGCCGACTGGCTGTATTCGATAGCTCAGACAATTCTTAACTAGAGTACCCTGTAATACTTCGTGTGACGTGTGTGTTTATTAAACATCTCCTTGATTGAGATCCAGCATCTGACTCGTGAGTTTTTCCTGATTAATGAACACGCAGGGACTCAGGGTGATTCAGGAAGTAGGTTTTGTCCCTTTACTGGCCGGCACAGAGTCCTGACCTCAACCCGATAGAACACCTTTGGGATGAATTAGAGTGGAGACTGTAAGCCAGGCCTTTACATCAGTGTCTGTATATCTGACCTCACAAATGCGCTTCTGGATGAATGATCAAAACCCCTAAACACACTCCTAAACCTTGAAGTTGAAGCTGGTTCTACATCATATTAAACCCTATGAATTAAGAATGGGATGTCACTCAAGTTCATATGTGTGTGAAGGCAGACAAGCAAATAATTTTGGCAATATAGTGTATGTATGGCTACTGTTTGTATATGGTGAAAAAATATCAAGTCCATGCTTCACAAACCATAAACAAAACCATATCTCATCTGTTTCAATATTGTAGAAAGCTCCCAGGCTCATACCTCCCTAATACCTTGAGGCTGCAAATAGATAAAAATGACATACCTTTTAAGTTCCCTGTGGATAAATGCTTGGTTAAGTGTTCTCTCAACCAGGATATTGCTGGCTGGTAAAGAAGATTTGTTTGATATCAAAAACAATTTACTCTACAATTTTGCCTGTTACAAATAAGACACAGTACGATTCACTATCACCAGTTTATTTGTGATCAAATTACAAATCCTGCATTTTTTAAGGACAAATCAGAAAGAGCATGGCACACTTTATTGTGTTGCCTTAAGCTGAGCTGTCTTGAATAGAACATTAAAAACAGCATTAAAACGATTTGCATAACAACCCTTATGTTGCAAAATAGTTCTGACTAGTGTACTAACGCTTGCAGGGGATCTTGTGGGTTGTGAAGTGTCATTTTTGTGGACTGAGCTTTTTCCGGGGCACTGCACAGATGCAGGACAGGGATCTGAAGGGGTTTGGAGGCCAAAAACTTAGTTCCTTTATTATGCTCCTCAAGCCACTCCTGAGCACATAGCATTGAAAGAGTTCAAGAACCCAATGACATTAACATTACCTCTCAGGGGGTGTAATGTTGTGCCTGGTGAAGATGTAGAGAAAAAAAATGTTGTGGATAATTCTCCATTACACTTCTTCAGCTTATGTTTGGGCCATATCATCTCAATTGACAGCCCGTGTTGGTAATATTTTTAGTATGCATACAATAATGTTTATAACATGCAGTTAATGTCATGTCCTCAAACCTTTTAGTATATATAAAAGTATCAAAACTTGTATTTTTGCAAAGGCTCTTTATCAACCCAGGATTTACAAGTACTCAACTGCTCCAAACGCTTTTTAATCAGTGTAACATCAAGTGAATTAAACTTCTGAATATTGATCTGATCAGCAAATGGGGTTGTTAATCAGTTTCAGTTGCTCTCGTGTTGATTAAACTAACAACAGGTGCACTAGAGGAGGAACAACGAGACAGCCCCAAAACAGGAATGGTTTTATAGCTGGAGGCTACTGACATTTTTCTCTCCTCATGTTTTCTGACAGTTTTTATTTCCCCCCCACTAGCTTTGCATTTGGGGTGACTGCAGCTCAGGGGGTAGAGCAGGTCATCTACTAATCAGAAGGTCGGTGGTTTGATCCATGGCTGTACCAGACTGCAAGCCAAAGTATCCTTGGGCAAGATACTAAACTCAAAGTTTCTATCCATTGGAGTATGAATGTGTGTGAATGTGTGTGAAAGCTTCATAGATAGAAAGCCTAAGTGCAACGAAGCTTGTATGAATTGGTGTGAATGGGTGAAGGAGGCATGTTTTATAAAGTGCTTTGAGTGCTTAAAGTAGAGTAGAAAAGCACTATACAAGAATGAGTCCACTTACCATTTTACCATTTGGCGAGAGCCAGTTTCACTACTGGTAGCATGAGACAATACCTGGAACCTACAGAGGTTGCACAGGTAGTCCAACTCCTACCAGATGGCACATCAATGTGTGCCATTGCTAGAAGGTTTGCACTGTACTCCCAGCACAGTCTCAAGAGCATGGAAGAGATTCCAGGAGACGGGCAGTTATACTTGGAGAGCTGGACAGAGCAGTAGAAGGTCCTTAACCCATCAGCAGGACTGGTGTCTGCTCCTTTGTGCAAAGAGGAACAGGATGAGCACTTCCAGAGCCCTGCTGCAATGAAATTTCAGCAGAATGAACTAGTCTGGCACATCATTTTTTTCACTTTGATTTTAGGGGTGTCTTTAAATTTAGCCCTCTGTAGGTTGAACATTTTCGTTTCCATCAAATGATGTGGCATCCTTTCCTTTCTCACGGATGACCCAGTCCGTATCAGTATAGATATGCAGCTTGGGTTTTTTTCCTGATCGGATGTGTTCCTTTAATTTTTTTAGCAGTGTATACCCTGATCATTTTTAGCAATCTGAACTTTGTATTAATCAATATTCAAATTTTTTAAACCCGATTTAAAATAGTAATGGTAATAACATATGCACTAGAATAAAGGCTGACAAATCTCACAGAAAACACCTGTATTTGTATTTACATGGACATTTTCAGAACTTTGAAATGTAAATTTTAACAAGGATGACCTCAAGAGCATACTGATCTGTTTCAACTACAGTAGCATATATTCCAGAAAATGTAATCAATTTATTTGGCCCAATCAATAATACATACTTGCAAAACTGAGAGAAATCCATCCGACTCAGCACGTTCAACAAAATCCCAGTGCAACAAATTTGATAAACACAGAAAACATAATGTTGCTACTACAAACTGTATTGTATTATAGGCCACGGAGACTATTATCTATAGGCTCCGTTTGACTATCATGCTGTTATTTTCACAAAGGTCATAGGTCACAGCGGTTATTCGGTACAAGGCCTTTAGGGGAAAAAAATTGTGTATGTATATATATATATATATATATATATATATATATATGATTAAGTGTATCTGCACATGAAACTAATGTAGATAAGTGGATGCATTAGTTATGTAGTAGCCTCAATGACAGACTAACATAAGCAAACTAATAGATGTAGCAGTTTCTCTGCTGCAAACTATTCTGAGTGGAAGGAACTGTGTTATTATTTTTATTGAGTGGGCCTTCCTTTATAATGGCAAAGTTCATAGTAATGCATTGTTCTGAATCTGCCTTGTTAAAAAAAGAATTGATTTTTGAAAGCGCAATAAGTTTAACCATCCAAGTACAATCAAATTTCAACAGCCTATTAAACATTTGATCATAATTGTGTATAAATACAGAAATGTCTGAATATCTTTGAAAAGGGACAACGTGGTCTTTTTACAAATAATGAAACATTGTAACTAGGCCTGTGTTTAGTGGCAAATGCATAAAGCAAAATATGATTATACTCTGGCCTATAAACAGTTATGCACTCCATCTAACTGACTAAGACTAAATCACTTACAAAAGCCTATACCATCGCCACAGGAAATTCTAAACTGTGATTGGTGAGAGTAGTAAGAGACATTTTCAATGAACACACTGTGACGCAAGTGTTTGCCATTCTAATCTAATGTCTCAGTGTTAAATTGTAGGTAAAAATAGCAACAGCTGAGCATCACTTATAGAGATAGGAGCAATGACTATTTGTATAATGAACAAGATGAAGAAAAAAAAGTTTAAATAGCCTCTCAGTGAGAACAAGGACATTTTTAAGTGTATCTCATTTGCTTGAATCTGGAAATCTAACTATATTGCAAGAAAAGATTTTTAAAAAAGGCAAGATGACGTAAATCAAGGCTTAAATAATATTTAATCCCATGGATGAAGCTGGCAGAAAAAAGACAGGGAAAAATAATCACAGGAAAGAGTAAAGCCTGGGGCACTTCTGAGTACCGTTACCCAAGTGTCATAGCTACCTCGCTGAAGTGTTGCAACTCATGTACGTGTAGTATCTGTGCAAGCTCTGCTACTGCCAACCCAGAGAGAGATCAAGAGAACAAATTAAAAGTAGGAGGTTGTGCAAATGTCATATACAGGTAAGGTAAGTGTGTCTATTAAAGAGTGAAAGACACAGACTGAAAAAGAAATGCAGCCCATGCATTTGGGCAGGAATAGTTCGAGCCACTTAGGTAGGTTTATTAGCCTCATGGCAGCACAGTTGCTGCTGTAGCCGTGGGCCTTTTCTTTTTATTTGTTTTTTGTTCTTGTGGTGTGACAGCACTACCCCTACATCTGCATGCTTTGCCTATGTCAAAGCCCAAATTTGCATTTTAGAAAAAGTGTTTGTTAGCTTGTTTCAATATGATGTCCCTTCACTATTCTTTGTCTTAGAGATCGGTGCATCTTTTCTGGTATTAAAACGCTTAAAAAATGAAAAAATTCCCAAGCACTGAATACACCTTTCTGTTTGGATAAAATGTGTCTATAACAATTACATGCTGTTTATTCTGTGACCTTTCACCTATAGGAGATTCTCTGGTTTTGGTGCTGGATTAGATCCAGTGTAATTAAAAGTGTACAGAAGTTTGGTTGTTATATTGTTAATGATGTAATGTACATATTTTATCACATCCATCGAATGTCAAGGATGACGATTTGGACCATTTTGGGGTTGTGTGCTGGCTCATTTATTGAGACAAAACTGCTGAATTTGTCGCTTTTTAGGCCTTTGGTTCTACAAATGGAGCTTTGGTGTTGGTGACTCTGAGTTCTGTGACTATTTCTGTGTTTTAACAAACCCTTTTGTTTAGGTGGGTACAGACACCTGCTGAGAATATGCATGCTTTTAGTCGGGGATGGCAATATCCCAATTCAGAGGACTGTGGCACCTACAGTATTCATTCCACAACTTGAGTTTCATAAAGAAAAAATAACAAGCAGCTGAGCCATTTAGCTGCTGTGAAACTTTTGAATGTCCAGACCACTATGCACTAGCGTCTTGTAGCGCAGTTCAGAGGATTACACAACTTGTCCAGGCAAATTTCCACCAAACCAACCACAGAAGTGCAGAGAGTTTTCTGACAGTTTTGCCTTACGAAACTGAGAAAGGGATGACATTCACTTAACATCCACTGTGGGTTAATGTGTAATAAAATATTGATGATGACTAATGGTTCAGTTTCACATTTTCTTATGTGCCTGAAAGGTGTAGCAGCAAGGATGTCACGTAGTAGACCGTATATATGTGGGGAATACTAGATGAATTCTTCACTCACTGAAGTACTAATATTTAAGAGTACTTCAGACAGGGACTTAAGGGTTTCATTGATATGTTGGGGTAGACTTTTATTATCTTCACTGCAGCAACACATTACAAATCTTCAAATAACAAACTTTATATTCTACTACAGCAAAACGTATTCTACTGTATTCTACTGTAGCTAAAGGTAGATACAATTTGATGTCTGTCGATTAACGCTAATTTTCTTTATGTAACACAGTTTTGCAGTTTAAGCAGAGAATATTATCCTCAAGAAGCTTCCTTAGTCACTATTTAGGGATTTGTGTCTTGGGAAGGTTTTTCATTAATATTCTGTCTTTAACCCTTCGTTAGTCCTCGTGTCCTGGATTAACAGCAATTTTAGCAATTGCCAAAGGATGTTAATTAGAAAAATCAACAAATTAATCACCTCAGGAGGGATGCACGCGTGGAGGATGGTCGCTGTTGTCTATCAGCAAGGCCTTCGCTGTTCATTTGGCTAGACAAGAAAATCCCCATGGCAACTCACGGGGAAAGGGCATGATGGAGCAGATGGCTACCCTTTTACTCCCTTCACCGGTGCTTGCCAGACACACGATGCTACAGGTGTGACAAGATGTCCACGCTGGATGAAGGCCCAGTCCCAGGTGTTCCCCACCATGTTTGCTCCTCCATCTTTCTCTACAATTTCACCCAAGCCAACCTCTTCCTAGATCCCAGACTTTTTTTTTTTATTCCCTCCAACCACCATCTTTTTCATTCCAATCTTTCTCACCTTGTTCACCTTATGCCAAAGATCGTCTGGCATGAGGTGATTCACAGGCCAGGTAAGAGGACGTCGACCACAGCCAAGGAGAAAGCTGACATATCTGTTAGCCTGAGGGGCCGCTCCAAGTAGCTGCTCTGGTAGGTAACATCAGTTGCTGACAGGAGGCATGCCAAATACAGGAAAAGATGACATGGATGTGATACGTTTCTAAGCCAGGACGAAAAGCTGAAAGAGTATTGTTCCTGTAAAACATTGGAACATATTAGATAGACTAGGCTAAATAGAAGTCAACTGGAATCGTTCAAAATGATTCTTCATTTGTCAGGATCAAGGAAGTAAAATGTATCAAAATTGTATTTGCTTGTGGTACTAACATTGGTATTATTGTATTAATGCAGCACTATGGCCTCCTTCCTTCATAAAACTATATGAAAGAGGGTTTTTTCTCTTCAGGTGTTCCATTTTGTAGGTGTTCAACTTAAGACCATGAATAAATGCCAGATCCTTTTTTCTTTTTTTCTTTTTTTTTTTTTTACAGAAAATAGAAAAACGTGTGATCTTCTGCTGGCAGTGACAAAGTAAACAACATAAATGAATGTGAATACTAAGCAAAAGGGCACAAATTAACTTTTAGTCTCCAGTCAACTAAGTCTTAAATATCACCATGACCACTCTTAAGCACAGCAGGTGTTAAAATCCTGCTATCGCCTGACAAGAAACCAGCAGCAGAGGAGTGTAGAAAACCACAACACTGAGTGGCACTTCAAATGGCAACCATAGCTAACAAGGCTGAACAACATAACAGTAGTTGGTCCTTAATGGAGCCCAAAGCCTAAGCTGTGATTTATGTTGAAATATAAACAGCTGTAGTTGTGCACTAAAGGTTAGTGCACAAAGGCTTCTTTGCTCTCTGTCTGTATTTGCTTTAGCCGCTGTACACACATCACATTTGAAAAAGAATGGCCTTCTTCCTGTGCTTGAAACATGCTTGATATAATATCACTTCACAGTATGAATTTTGTTTGAAGTGTTTTGACAGTTGTATTTAAAAAACAACAACAACAACAAAAAACACTGCCTGATTGGGATATACTATATATTAATTATTTAATCAAAGTGCTCTGATAGTCAATAATATACTTGAGGAAATGCATTTAGAAAAGAAGGTCACTAATTTTTTTTTTTTACATTTTATCTGCGTCTTATCACCTGCTACCAGCGATGGCACATTTACATAAAAAAGTAATCTGATTACTGATTACTCCTTTAAAAAGTAACTTACTTACTTTACTGATTACAAATTACTTTATTAGTTACATTCAACAGCGGCCGGTGTTGTGTCAAAAAGTGATCGCCTGCCAAAAAGCAATTTCCAGTATGTGCCAAAAAATCACTGCCTATATTTAAATGTCTGTAAATGACTTGTTGACCTATAATCTGTGAAACATTTCAAATAAATCTCTCATGAATGATATCAGGTCATTTTGAGTGAGAAACAGCATTTCTATCACAAGGCAGAAGCTGAACTCAGTTTTTGGCAAAGTGACTTTTATATATTCATTTTTTATCAAGGTAAAAACTGTCATTGACATTAAAAAATGTCTTTTAAAATAGAAATCTGGCTAAGAAGGCTGCAGAAATCACAACAAATATAACATCACAGTTCTATTTGAAGTGGCCAAAAAGCACAGGTTTGATTATAATGTACTGTAGGTACAATAACACAGACTCCTAAAGATTCTTGAAAAACAGGTTATTTCTTCATTTTGTAAATAAGCCCTTCATAAATCGCTGACTGCACTCTGTTTATATAAAAGCACACAGAAACATCGAACTCAGTTAATGGCAGATGATCACTTTTTGGCACAACACCGGCAGCACCCCCCGCCGCCTCAATGCACATACTTGCTCATTCATTGTTTACATTTGTGTCGCTGTGCTATTACTGTCCTCATTCTGAAAACGTGGCGTAATTTTCGCATCGGCCAGACATCACTCCCCGAGACACAAGAAGAAAGCAAAAATATATTTTTACTAATGAAAATGACAAATATAGTAACGCACAGTGACTTAGATAAGTTACTTTAACCTGATTACTGGATTGCAAATAGTAAAATGTTAGATTATTCCTTACCGAAAAAAACTAGTCAGATTAGAGTAACGCGTTACTGACATCACTGCCTGCTACGAATGCACTCATGCGTGGACCCGTGTCAAATAAGCCAAAGGTACTGTAGGTGGATTTTAAATGTGCGTTATTACAAACACATTCTAATCTGCAGTCTTTAATACAAAGCTGCATCTTGCTTCAAGAATTTTTTAGGCAGCCATGCTACACAGTGTCTGCATTGGCTCGTCCGTCTTCCTTGACAGACCTGGGACTTACTGTCAACTTGATGGCTTGATTTGTTTTAAAATAGACAATCTCTTTGAAGAAATGATACATTCAGCAAAGTTCTGATCCATGCATATGTGCTTCCTGACTAGACACGGAATTCATCGCTCATTTTTCCCATGTAAGTGCAACACTTGACCGACAACTGCTTTGATTTTGCATGTCTCTGTAGATTACATGGGGTTGAGACAAAGACCTCAACAGCAAAGAGCCACTGAGCATTTTAAGACAATAGCAACAAGATGAAGAGATACTGTAACCCTTGTGTTCCCAGCGATCTGGCATTATTACGTAGTATTTACTACTCTTTTTCTCTGCTCAAAGGAAGTGCAGTACTGGCAATAAAAAATAATTCTTTCATTTCATTATTGTTCTTGAATCTCTAAGATAAAGCGCAGAATGTTTTTCTAGGATGCATCCTACTGCTACAAAGCTGCTACTTGTGGGTTTTAGACCATAGGTGACCACTTGTTTATTTGCAAAAAATCTGCATTCACGTTCTATGCTAAGCTGCCAGAAACAAGCTCAAATAGCTCCACATCTTCTGTTATTCTTCCACTAAATCATGTGCATCACTTTGAGTAGATCTCCAAGAGGATGTTCTTTTGTTGACTGAACAAAAAATTAATGGGTATGTGTTTGCCAGTTGCCTGTTGAGTTATGTTGCAGTTGCAGAATGTCATCTACATGCTGTGGACAGAACAGATTTTAACAATCGATTGTCTGCAAAGACAAATGATTCTCTGTGACAGCTTTTGCTATAGTTTCTACTGTCGCTGCTCTCAAAATGGGGGATTAATGAGCTAGGAATCAAATAGTGAGTGGACTGCAGTGCTTTTAAGTGAGTGAAAGACTGCTGTGAAAGACCTTATATATATCCAAAAGAAAAAGTAAACAACCAAACTTCTAAACGTAATACCTTTAACCTTTACACCTACATGATAAAAGCCAAGTGTGAGAACATGTGTACATGGAAGAATAAGCAACCTTTAGGTCTGCAAACACAAACCAGTTCCCACTGTCAATACCAGCTGTGCAGCAAATGTAACACAGCAGCAACAACGAAGCAGCAGATGTGGTCTCTACATATGTCAGAAGAAAGAATACATTTGAAGCAAGTAAAAGATGTTTGAGGCAACAGTTACATGCACACACTTTGTGTCTGGCAGCAGGCATGTATTAAGCAAAGCTGAAGAATAAGATCCATGAGACTAAAGAAAGAAAGGCTAAAAATTACCATCCATAATACATCCAGTTCTGGCCAAAATGTCTTCTGGTACATGCTAAGTCTATTTATGTATGTTACAATTTATTGATGCACAGCTACATAATATGCATATAAATGTTGTCATTCAAATTCAAGGGACAAAAAAATATTGCATCCCTGTGAGGTCACGACATTGGGAAAACAAACAAACAGTAATGGCAGTGCATCTTATCAACAACCTAGAGCCACAGAAGTTATGATAATGAAAAAAATTAAAACTCACAATACTGAAACTGTTAGCTGAAGAGGCCTCTCCATCTGAACCCCAGACTTCCAACATGTGATTAAAGATGTATGCTTTTGCTCTTGTAATTCTTCAGTCATCCAGCAATATGTTGTAGGTGGTCTATTTATTCATTTATTATGCAGAGGGAACTCCAAAACTGCTATAAATTTAATACATATTTCTGTCAGGTTTTCTATTATGTAATTGGGGGAAAAACATTATTCCCTCTTTATTTTATTTTTTTTTTATTTGCTTTGATTAGGTTCAGGTTGTTTGAGTACTTTGGGTACTTGCAACTGATAATTAAAATCCCTTTATTTGACACTGGGCATGTTAACTGAGAAGATTTTTGACAGCCTGTCATCCCACCAACTCACAGATGTAGATGTTCTTTTTATTTCTTCTTTTTTTCTATTTTTTTTTGGAGTAGACAAAATAAAAATAAATGTCATTCAGTGTTAAGCAAGATGAGCTTTGGTTTCTACAGTCTTCTTAACAGGTACAGACAAAACAGAACTATTACCACTTACTTGCATTGGATTTATAATAAATGCAATACAAAGTCATTAATTACTGAATCAAAACAATGTCACATATAATAAATGCAGCCCAGTTATTGGGAGTCCTAATACAGCTTTTCAGTGGTTTGAATTGTAACTTATAGTCACGATTGCATGAAAACACACTTTTGACCAGACTCTAGAGCAGGGGTGCCCAATACATCAATCGTGAGCTACTGGTCGATCGCAAGAGGAGTGCAGGTAGATCGCATGG
>VUQK01030203.1:0-11625 GCA_015106715.1 Bujurquina vittata
AATATATAAAATATATATATATATAATATATAGCTGTATTTAAACTGTTCCAAGTGATTAAGTGAATTGCTGGCCTACAATCTGTCAAATATATATCAAGTAATTTTGAGCAAGAAAGAACATTGCTGTTATAAGATATCAATTATTCATCCATGTAAAAAGTTTCACTGGGATTAAAAATGTCTTTTTCAAGAGAGATCTGGCCAAGAAAGCATCAGAAATTGCAGCAAATGTAATCTAAGAGTCCAAAAAGTACCATATCGATTACAGTGTGGAACACAGTATGTACAATCATAAGGATATTTGCAAAATGGGTGATTTCTTCATGGTGATTCTAAATTGCCCATAGGTGAGTGGACAGGCTGGCAAGCTGTACAGGGTGTACCCAGCTTCAACTTTTGTAGGAAGGCTTTCTACAAGTTTTAGTTTGTTTATGGGAGTTTTTGACCATTCTTTCAGAAGCACATTTGTGAAGTCAGATACTGATGCTGGATGAGAAGGCCTGGCTCACAGTCTCCACCTCAAGTCGTCCTAAAGGTGTTCTATTGGGTTGAGGTCAGGACTCAAGGTCTTCAAGGTCAGTTTGATTTATTGGTTAAAAATTGACAAAAAGCCTTATAACTTAGAAACTATGATTTTTACAAGTGTGATGTGTATTGTAAACATATAAAAAGTACCATACAAAGACTTTAAAATAATCTGGGTTAATTTGTGCCATTTTACCTGAGATGGAAACCAGATGCACAAAGGGAAAATAAAAGTGAATGGAAGCAGCATGATGCTCTGAAATCTTAGGCCATGTCATTTATGCAGTTGTTATACTGGTCCAAATATAGTCGCAGCTCTTCATGGCAACTGTATTCCCCTGTGTGGCAGAACAGTCTTCCCTGCCACACTGCACCCGTATCTCAGTTCAGTCAGACATCTCCGGGATGTCCTGGGGAAAAACAAGTTAGAGCCACTGAGGCTCCAGCGCTCAACTTACAGGACTTAAAGGATCTGCTGCAAATGCTTTGGTGCACTCCAACGCAAGTTCAAGATATCCAGGCTTTCTATATGTTAGCTGACTTGACAAAACCTAAAGTCCCAGTCAGAGATGAGTGCATCACAGTGGTGGATGTCAGATTTCATTGTTAACTGAGGCTTTCTGCTTTAGGCCCTGTTCATGCTCATGGAAACGGAGGCATTTGATGCATCCTTTTGCTCCTCTTCCTCACAAAATTGCTGCCCTTTTAAACCAGAGACATCAGAGGAAGGAATGATGAAGCTTTCACCCTTTCCACCTTCTGCTCAACACTAGAGCCATTCAGCCAGTGACATTGTCTAATAACCAAAACTTATAATGTAAATAGGGTGTGGATTAATGAATTAACATGTTTATTTTACCTCTCATTGCATTTTAGATGCACTTTTTTTTTTTAAGGTCAACCCTAAACCTTAAATATGCAGGTAAACCTTAAACGCTACATTCAGGTCAAACTTATGAAAAAGACACAGATATCACTTCAGTTTGGGGTCAGATCAAAATGAAATTAATTTTATTGATTAAATATACTTAGTGATAAATAATCTCACCAACTTTTAAATCTGTGTACTGGTTCCTGGCTTGTTCTTTGTTTCTCTGGTCACTGGAAATGGTGGATTTTACACAGGCAGTTGTTGGAGAATGACAAAAAGCTCAACAAGCTACAGAAATTTATCATGTTTCAGAACCACAGAGGAGGGTATTTTTCACCCTGGGGTAAATATACAGTATTTGGTTGATGTTCCGATCTCTCCTGAGTACCAAACATTTTCGAGGATCGGAAAAAGAGCTGCATTAAACATTAGTAAAGAAAAACAAAGGTACATAATCTGCATCGGACCTGGAGTATACACTAATGTTTTCGTCAAAATGTGGCACTTGCAGCTATGCCAAAACTCTGAGCATCACCTCAGTCTATTCTGTGTGTCCAGCATAAGTTACCATGGTGATCTAGCCAGGTTAAACGAGAACTACTTTTGTTACACTGGAAACTTGAAACCTCAACACACCCTGTTAACCCATTAATATTGTGTTGTTGCACAAGTCTCTTGGGGAGTCCATACCTCTATGGGATCGGGAGTTTTTAATGATGTGGCTAATTAATCTGATCACATTGATACTGGAATTTGTTAGCATTGCCTTGTTGTTCTTGTTTTGCTTGCTTAAATTAGAAAAAATTCCACATTTTACTTGCTCAGTCATAATGTTTGTAAGATATTCACTTGCTTTTTGGTTTACCTGCAGCTGAGAACTTGTTGACCCGCTGACATCCTCTAAAATCCAGAAAAAATCTTTTAATGACATGACACGTGACAGTTATGACTGCGCATATTCGGAGGAGTTTGTTGTTGCTGTCACTGCACTGTGTATTACCATGGCAGTCTCCACAGTCAGGTTAACATGAGGGGATTAGGCATACTTTTCTTTGTTAAAAGGAAATCCGAATGAAACCCAGAAAAGCAGCGGCACACGCGATAATATCTGGTGCCAGTTTGTTTGTAGAGCCTGGTGTGTGTGTGTGTGTGTGTGACTGTGAAAACAGTCAGCGTTGTGGGTGGGTTTTTTTCTGGGGGGGAGGGGGTTCCCCACATATCAGGTGAAAATGGAGATTGTAAAGTTTCCCATGCACAAATCTTAAACCATAAACGCACACGCATACATGTGGAGTGCGATCATGCTCAGTGTTCAGTGATGCCTGGATTTTATACATGTGCACACATACAGAGTATATTTCAAAATCTTGATAAGTGCTTGGCAGCATGTCCTTTGTCCACTCCATCGCCTCCTTTTTGTTCCCTCACCTATTCACCTTCCTCATCTCCACCCATTCTGTCCTCTCCTACTTTATCTCTCTTATTCTGTCCTCCACTTGTCCCTGCATAGTGCACCTGAGTGACCCTGTTACGTTGGCAGCTGGGAGGCTGATAGCCAGCACACCCACTGGCCTCTATATCACCCTCTTATCTGCCTCGCTAGACCAAATAGCCCTCACAGTGAACCAGCAGACACACTGAGATAGCAGGCTGCATTCACACGACTGCGCACGCAGACAACACACAAATGCAACAGATAATTGCATCAGTGTCACTGCTATCTTCCAGTATAGTCAACGTCTGTATCCTCATGCCATCACCTTGCTTACTTGGTGGCATATCTGGCTCAGCAGTGTCATGTCTCTGTCTTAGATTAATTGATGAAGCTTTAGATCAGATGGAACAGATGATGTTTTTTATCTGCACACTAATGCAGGCAGGGACTGTGTTGTTTAAAATGAACCTGCATGGTTTATCCTGTTGTTGTGTTTTTGCAGTAGCCAGGATAATACACTAGGTGTCAGTATATGGCTATAGTTAACCTGGAAGTCATTGATGATCACACAGCTGTTGATGGATTTGTTTTGAAGACTCTCCAGAAGCACTTGTTGCTGCAGCAGTCCGGCAGTAGAATAGGGACAGCTGTCGGTTTAAAGTCCCATACTGGAATTTTACATGAATCTAAAGGATTCAGCTTGTCTTTAACCTGAAACCCCATTTTCACCATTTATAGTGAAAAGTCTAGACTCATTCTAAAAAATAAAGGCATTGTTGGAAAGTTAGCAGCCAAATAGCCTGAGAAAGGTAACACACAATTTATAAAACATACACACATGAATTATGTTCAATGTATGTCTGTAATGACTTAATATACAGTAAGTCAATTTGTAAACATCTATTGTGTTTAAATGTAAATAAAATGCATCACAGGATGCAATTAAGGCATGATTTAAACCCATATAACAAAATAAAAACAAAATGAGTTAAAACATTAAAACAAGTAAGGACAATTAAGGAAAAAAGTTACAAGAAAATTATTTAAAGGCAATACATTAGGGTTGTTGATACTCTATACAAAAGGTATACTATATAAAAAGCTTATAAAAAGAGGTAGTTTTAAATACTGTTTGTGAGGTAGATTACCTAATGTGGAAGGTGAGGTTTAAGCCATCAAAATATTAAAGGTCTGATAACATGGCACATAAAGGCAAAGAGAAAAAGTAAAATGCATGAAAAAAGGTTAAAAATGAACATGGGAAAGTGAATGGATGATCTAATTTTGTACCCAGTTAGTTGAATGTAGTGTTTTGTTCTCATTAGCTGTAAACACGATAGTACCAGCAAATTCTTTTATTTCCCCCGCAGAAAAATCACTCCATATTTTCCCTCGCATCATCTGCACACCAACTGCTGTGGGTGCAGGCCCATATATAGTGAACTAAAACTAAACCAGAAGGGCTAAGTGGGTGTTTTTAAGACATTTTAAAAACTAGACTTTAGAAAAAAATAAGGATTTTGTGTACTTGTACAACTAAAATAAAATGTACAGGAAGTGTCCAATTTGTCAACACTCCCAACATGTATCTTTTAATTGAGACTGTGTGTCTGAATATTTGTGTGATGTGTTGTTGTAATGTATTATTGTACTGTTCTGCACTTCTTAAATCTTGCCCTGACAAATGCCAGCCTTTGCATAATAAAGTCTGAAACCAAAACTTAAGAAAACTCAGCTATAACTCAATATTTTTTTAACAAACTAAACTGAAACAAACTGACTTCAAGTGAACACTCGCTAAAACAAAACTGACTTGAGAACATAACTAATCAAAAACGCAAGACTGTCATCTGAGTACTGATATATGTTGGTATCTTTCACAGCCTGTCTGTGATTGAAACCAGAGAAGGACTTTGTTTCTGTTGGCTTGTTGATAAACAACCAAACCCTCAATCAAAATGAACACAGACCTGCAAACACGCTAACCTAACTTCTTGGCACTGATGCAGAACTATTCAATTAAATCTCATAATGTACACACACGGAGCCATCCTCTGAGGTGTCTTTCTTCCCGTGAGCAAGCCTCAACCACACTGTGCCAATCGCTCTCCCTCTTTCTCTCAGAGGTGTTTGCATAGGGAAATGGTCCGTGAAATGGGTTTGATGGAATCAAACTCCATATTAAGACAAATACATATTTCACAGCAATTGATGGACTGATTGATGGGGCTCCGTCTTCATTTCCTCAGAGATCTTTATCAGAAACAGTAATATGAAGGATCATGGCTCGGCTTGTTTCAGAGGGGAGAGTTGTTCACTTGTCGTGTTATGACTTTGAATGATTCTTGCTGTGGGTGGGTGTCTTTAGGTGTTTTTATGTGCTTCCAGAGCATTTTTTCTCTTCTCCGTGCCCACAAGGGGGCACTAAACTGCCATATGTTGTCCATCGGATCCTCGCTAAAACCTCACTCCCCGTTCTGTCTGCTGTTGATGGCAACCAACGCACTCAAAACTCACTGAAGGGTGACCAGAAATGCTGCCGCAACAGTGTCCTGGATCCACAGACAGTAGACGTGGTGGCAAGCTTGCATAGGAGAAGACGGGGAGGAATGTGGTTCACGTTTGTTCTTATCAGTGCAACTGTTGTTTTAGCATAACAAGACTGGCTGACAAACTCCCCCTGACCCACCCCAGCAAGCCCACTCGCACCACCTTTCATTAACTTCAAAACCCAAATCCATCCAACTGGACCAACGATGGCAACTCGCTGCCGATGCTGGCGGTCACACCCCTCTGCACAGCCATAATGGGCCGTGGCACAATTGGGGGCCCACGTAACCGACAGCATTCCAGGTCCTTCCAAGAGGCCCGTTGCCTGCAGGTTACCAGCAGCACCGCCTGTCCCTGTTTGTCTGCACTCTCTAAAAGGAAAGAATGTTTTCCCCCACAACATGGCTGTGTGGGGATTAAAGTCCATTCTGAGTGGCCCCAGGTCGTGCAGCAGATGTTAGCCAGGATAGCGCTCGTTGCCGTGCCGACAGTGAGCCGACGGGATCGGCCCGCCCAGACGATGTTAAGCCTATGGGCATGCATAGGAGAGAAGGGGGTGAAGGGTAGGGTTTGTCACACATTAAAGAGAATGGCGTTGGGAAATTTATTGTTGCAGTCACACACTAATTCATCTACACTATCTCATACAGTGTAGAAAAAATACTGGCACTCCTCAAAGAGCTTTTGGCCTACCCCTAAAGGAAAATTACCACTAAAGTAAACACACAATTGTTTGCATTTTTAAATTACTTTTTAAAGTGGAGTTTCATATATTCAATGAGGTATCAAGTGGATTGGCCAGCCACTGACTCATTTGAATTCCCACCAGTCATTTTTAACCAGGATGGATGGCATTACATTGGCCTCCAGTAACACTGTGAGGAATCTTGACCAAGTCATTTTTGACCAAGATATTACCTTCCATACAAATATGTAGGACTGCTTTCTTTTTTGGCATAGTTTTTGAACTCCGGGACATGACCACGGGGTAATTAACACAAAATGCACAGGCATAAATGCCAGCGACAATCCACTTATGTAGTTACGTTGTAGGCTCTACAAAGATTCAGCAAAGTCTAAATCAGGCCTAACACAGAGTGGACAGCAAAGACAGTGGGCCTTGCTAAAATGAGATGTTTTGTCAAGTTTAATAGGCATGCTTGTTACTGCAGCTGCTATTAAAACTATGGATAAAAAGCCAACACCTCCTTTCATCAAATAAACTGTTAAGTAATGTAAGTAAACAAGACAAGTGATGTTTTCACCTGCTCACATCTACCACAGCACAAATCAATTAAGAAAAAAGCTTAAATAAACAGTGTCTCTATGCAGAGACTGTGTTCAATTTACCATCTTTAAATCTGGCACATTTCCTCTAGCTGTGATACCTGCAGCATCCAGGAGTAAATCTATAAAAGGGGGGACAGTGTTTACTACATTCTTTTTAAAATCTTTGTTTAATTTTTTTATTTAGATTGAATCCACTAATTGTGCCATGTTAATATCAATTAAGCTGCCCACAAATAAACTAATGAAAGTAGCTTCTTTTTATTGGGACTTGATACCTGCATACCTGTGTCAAATATTTGTGGTGTTGTATTTTATTATTGTACTGTTACAAACTTCATAAATGATGCCCTGACAAGTGCCAGTCATTACATAATAAAAGACTAAAACTGAAACAAAAGAAATCGGAGCTAAAACTGAAGATCA
The DNA here is from genome assembly GCA_015106715.1 of Bujurquina vittata. Classification (NCBI taxonomy): domain Eukaryota; kingdom Metazoa; phylum Chordata; class Actinopteri; order Cichliformes; family Cichlidae; genus Bujurquina; species Bujurquina vittata. The sequence continues at coordinate 7,097 of VUQK01030203.1, forward strand.
CTTTTCAAGCGTGTTTTCATGCATATCCGTCAAAGGTTTTCTGTCATGGTTCAAGAAAAGGGTCCAGAACCAATAGATGTCTCATTTTCTCAACCAGTTTTATAGCCACTGTTTATTTTTTTCTGTTTCTTTTTAGATATTTTTCAGAGCAAACCATTCTCAAACACAATGCCACTTTTGGCTAAAAGCTCCTTCTGTTTCTTTTTCATTGTCTTCTTTTATCGTAAGTGTCCACCAGGATCATGATAGCAAATACTTTTGAATTGTAGTCATGCAAATAATGACACTGCCCTTAAACCTCTGGCTAGTTAAATATGTTAAAATAGACTTTAGTCTTTTCCTAGTCCACATTGGCATTAGTTTCCAAAAACTTCTTTTTTACCCACCCAAAGAATGTTTTAATATGTAACGATTAAATGTACAGATGGCATTATGTGTAACAGAAACATGGACTATTTAAAAATTGGTTGACAGTCAGCTGTAGCTATTCCACTAAAGGTGTGGGCTAAGTTTGTATGGTTGTTTGATGTGAAACATGAGCTGTTCTCTTTAAGTCAGGCAGGGCTAACTGCAGGGTGAATGTGTTTAACATGGGGCCCCATGCTGCCCCCTGTGCTACTCATAACCGTCGGGCTCAATGGAAAGAAGATACAGGGTCTGACAAGACATGACTTGTCCTAGCGGTACAGGCAGAACCACGCTATTGTCTTGCATGTCCCAACGGAAAGAAGTGGTGTAGAATATAGTGTGTATATATAAGGCTTGGGATGGCGCAAGTACTGGAAGAGCATGTGGAAGAAGAATGCAACACATCAACAATGCTCAATGGCTAGTAGATGTAAGAGCAGACCACAGCAACCTCCCTCAACTGGATCAAGTAACATCACAGTAGCAGACATCCAAGAAAGCATCTCAAATATGAATAATTGGACAGCACCAGCCTAATAGCCTTCATCAGGAATTCTATGTGGATGTGGAAAACAACATTTACCAGGGAGAACCTCTGTCCCCGCTGCTATCCTGCGTAGGCCTGAACCAAACTGGTTTCAGATGCCAACTACGCAATGGAGCTAACATTAGCCAACTCCTCTACATGGAGGACATCAAGCTGTATGCCAGGAATGAATGAGACATCAGTTCTCAACAATGACACTGGAATGTCATTTGGACTGGAAACGTGTAGTCACCTACACCCTGTCAGTCATCAGATACCCTGCTGGGATAATAAGCTGGCCCAAGGAGGATATGGAAGCCGCTGACATCAAGACAAGAAACTCCTTACTATACATGAAGGGTTTCAACCCAAGTTCAGCACCTTGAGATTGGACACTAAGTGGAAGGAAGTACCGGTAGGCTTAGAACTAGTGAGAGTCAGTACCGCTATCCTGGATACAACAAAGACAAAAAAGGCAGCAGAAACCAGAGAAATAAGAGGAACAAGAACAGGAACGATCATAGAAGCACAGGCCCATGCATGGCAGATACCACCAGCAGATATTAGAAGTGGCTGATATCAGAAAGTCCTACCAATGACTGGAGAAAACTGGACTGAAGGATAGCACAGAGGCACTAATCATGGCTGAACAGGAACAAGCTCTAAGAACAAGATCATTAGAGGCTTGAGTCTACCAGACCAGGCAAGACCCCAGGTGCAGGCTATGCAGAGATGCCCCTGAGACAATCCAGCACATAACAGCAGGGTGCAAGATGCTAGAAGGGAGGGCATACATTGAATGTCATAACCAATTGGCTGGGATAGTATACAGGAACATCTGCACTTACTTGGGTATGGCCTAGAAGTTCTGAGGTCAAAATGGGATACACCCCTCAAGGGTGGCTGAGAATGACCGAGCTAAAATGCTGTGGGACTTGAGATGCAGACCGACAAACTGGTGATTGCTAACAAACCGTAGTTGTAGACAACCAGGGGAGGAAGGCCACAGTGATCGATGTACCAATACCAAGCGATGGCAACATTGGAAAGAATGAACACGGGAATGATAATAATCATAATGATGTTGTTGTTGTTGTTGTTGTTGATGATATTATTGATGACATTTTTTTTACAACCACTAACCTTTTGACATATTTTTGAAAGAGATCCTCTCCTCCTCCCTTTCTCCCTCTCTGCTCTAGATCAGCAGTCCCCAACCATTTTTGGGCCACGGACTGTTTTAATGACAGACAATATTTTCACAGACCGGCCTTTAAGGTGTGGCGGATAAATACAAGAAAATAAATTAAATGAACTGCATATTTAAATATAATAATAAATGTGAATCCACTGTGTACTCATATGCAACTTTATCAACAGCATCCTTGGAACATTGTGGCAACAAGATAACACGAATAACATTGTCTCTGCCCTAACACTCTTTGGTTCCCATGGTAACATTCAGACATGCCTTCAAATACGCCACAAAAATAAATATAAAGTGCATGAAAAATACAGCTCATCATAACGCTGAATCAGTGTGAGCCCTAAACTTGTTTCTCTGCTACTCACTAAGTATCGGCCGGCATACACCAATACACTGTCAGAATCCCTACAGTAACATGAAGCTTTGATTTCACATGGAGAATGACTGCAGAGCCGCTGTGTCGAGCGCCGGAGAGTGTCAGCTTGACAGGGTCCGCCTCACTGCTATCCCCAGTGTTACTAAATATAAATGGTAAATGGACTAATTCTTATATTGCACTTTTCTACTCTAGTTGAGCACTCAAAGCGCTTTATACGAGAGTTATGTAGGTCAGCCAACCTGGTTCGTTAGACAGGCCCAGGAACCAGTGAACCTTGTTTGTTTAATTTTAGTGGCAATGTATCATGTTACCTGAGACAAGTGTCATGACACGCATCAAGAGTGAGTCACAGACTGGATGTAACTAAAAGAATCCACCCATTTTTCAAAATAAAGTGTTGTTCAGATTCAGATAATAAAATAAAACGGAAAAAATGTAAGTTGTTTATTCTTTCAGTGCGGCCCAGTACCAACCGGCCCACAGACCTGTACCCCACCTCTGTGTGTGTGAATGGGCACCTCTGTTCTTGATGTAACTATATACATAGTGACGTACTATATACATAGTGTGTCAAAGTGAAGATGGGACTTGAGGGTAAAAGAACACAACACTGACATAAGCATGCTCACTCTTAGGGCTTTTCCACCGCTGGTGGTTCCGGTGCTCGTGCCAGCGCTCGTGCTAGCGCTCGTGCTGTTCCTGAAGAACCGGCGAAAAGCTTAAGAACGAGCCGCGCACCTGAACTGCACCTTTACGTATGAGTGTGGGCAGGTCCTCGTTTGAATGCGGTAGGGCACAAATATGGGAGAACAGCTGTTGTGCTGCGATCACATTTTACGGTCCAAACAAACTACTCCAGCAGCTGTGTGCAGCATGGAGGTAAACAGACCGTGATTATGAGCAGGAAGCCAAGTACGTACTTTGCGTCCTTTTATCTGTGATATGAACTGATACAAAGCAGTAAGTTCAGCCTTAGAGTCCAACCTAATTCACAGCCATGAAAATCAGTTCGGCTTTCTCGTGTAATACACACTATGCAGAGAAATAGCGGTAGAAAAATTTAATTGGAAATGGCAGAGTCACGCCCTTCTGCTGCTTTCATCACATGCTCTTGGTTCGAGACCGGCTAGCTTGCGGGGCCCAAGTTGAACCCATTTTTTTGGCCCAGCACCGAGTGCATTTGCGGTGGAAAAACCGGCCAACGGTTCAAATACTGGCACCGGCACCGGAACCCTGGCGGTGGAAAAGCGGCTACTGACACACCATTTGTCTGTTTTTCTGTTTGTGTGTGTGCGTGGGTGTGTGATGGGGTGAGGCCATGCCATTCAGTCCAATATGACTGTACTCTTAGTGGAGGAGTGTTGGTCAGGGCAGGACTGTTTACGGCTGGATGCTTTTGCCGTGTGTGCATGCGCACTGTTGTCTTATTTTGTGCATAGATTTTTAAACCTCAGCAGCAGTTTGACTGACCTCTTTACTGCAGGTGACAAATTATCAGACTGTGCTAACAGAAAACTGAAAATGCATTATAAGCAGTGGAGATATAAAGGCCAAACTTTACTCAGACTACATAGCTTATTATGCCACCCACTCTGTAAGGAAGGTGGTGACTTTTAAGTGTAAATCCACGCAGTTTTAAATATTTTTACCATTTTGTTTAGCAGATTATGGTAAACAGATATGGGAACTAAGAGAAACTGGTTTCCATTTAGGCCTGCCCCATTATGGTCTTAATTGAGCCTTGGTATTTACAGTGGTGTGAAAAAGTGTTTGCCCCCTTCCTCATTTCCTGTTTTTTTGCATGTTTGTCACACTTAAGTGTTTCTGAACATCAAACCAATTTAAACAATAGTCAAGGACAACACAAGTAATCACAAAATGCAAGTTGTAAATGAAGGTGTGTAGTAGTAAAGGTGAAAAAAAAATCCAAACCACCATGGCCCTGTGTGAAAAAGTGATTGCCCCCTAAACCTAATAACAGGTTGGGCCACCCTTAGTAGCAACAACTG
>VUQK01030204.1:0-21892 GCA_015106715.1 Bujurquina vittata
GGGCCTATGACCTCGCTATTCTGTCTCACCAAGCAATGCACCACCTTCTGGCATTGGGGGTGTAACTACAGCTGAAACAAAGTCATCCCCAAAGTGGCGTTTTCTCCTTTAAACCAAAACAAATATTTAAATGTGATTACACATTAGGGTGTCACACGCTCCCCGACAAATAATAATGGCTCCTGACATTCAAAAAACACCAAAAATCCACAAACCTGACCTACACTTAAATACTCAACATTGCATAGGTGTAGTGTACATGTAAGGCATAACTGGGTAAGGTACAAAAGGAGCCACCCCTGCACCAAATGGCATGAAAGGTGTCGGTGCCCATGGCTGGTATGGGACATATGGTGCGGTTAGAGTGGATACCAAAGTCTGTGGTTGTAATGAAGGTTCACCCAGTGACTGATATGTAAACATTTTCCTTGGTCTCTTTTCTCTAGCTGACCTTCTTAACTCAGTCTGTGGGTCAGTTGTTGGTACCTGAGGTGTTACATGTCCTGGTGGAGTGAACCACTCTGTCCGTTCGTTTTCCTCATCAGGGAGGATTGGCTGTGCCTGTATCACAGGAGCAGGGGGCATTTGGGGCACAGGTGAATTGTCTCGTTCAGTCTCATTATGTCCACTTGGCACCCTAACACTTTCATTGTCTCTAGCAGGTAACAGAAAGGGGTCACCTGTGTCTTCAGGGACTTGGTTTGTCAGTGGTATGTCAGAGTGGCTCCAGTCACTTTTCCTCCCCACATGTTCGGTCTCTCTAGGGAATCTAAACCAGTACCCCCCAGCACTCTCATCAGAATCTGAGTCACTCAAGTCACGTGTCTGTCTGTCTTGGTCACCTAACTGTGTCTTTCTCCGTCTTGTCAATCTCTCAGGTGCTCGCTCAGGTCTCGGAGGCGGAGCTTCAACTGGAAGGTCATTAACAAGTAATAGGAGGTCACGACACAGGGGTGGCTGTAGCTCAGGAGGTAGAGCAGGTCACCCACTGATCGAAAGGTCGGTGGTTCGATTCCTGGCTACATGCCAATATATCCTTGGGCAAGATACTTAACCCCAAGTTGCTCTCCGACGCAAGCGTTGGAGTATGAATGCGTGTGAATGTTAGATAATTAAAGCACTTAGTAACTTAGTAACACATGGAAGTGCTTGTATGAATGGGTGTGAATGGGGTGAATGTAAACGTGTTGTATAAGCGCTTTGAGTGCTCAGTCAGAGTAGAAAAGCGCTATATAAGAAGTAGTCCATTTACCATTTATTCTTCAGGGCATGACATTAAGACGTGCTCTCTCAAGAATGAGCTGAGTTTTAGTGGGCAGTTGTCAAAAAAAAGTCAACAGATCATTGCAGCCTCATAAAACACACATGACACAATGCTTTTGTCTTCATTTCAGGAGAAAGAGGTGATGGAGGCAGCAGTTCGGGCCTTTGAGGATTGGGAGTTTAGTTTTCTGGAGCGAGAGACTGGCATTGATGAAGAGGATGAAAGCATGGCGGGCAAATGTAAGGAGAGAAGGAGTGAAGGCGAGCTGGAGAAGGACATCTCATGCCAGCAGCTTGTGGTTGACACTGCACAGGTAAATAGTGTGTCTTAGAGAGAGTTTTCTTAGTTAGTTGCACAGCTGCTCCCTGAAGTGTTATCAGCACATTACGTGCTTTGTGTCATTGTTTACCCTCAGATAAATTCCCCTTCAGTGCCGACACGTTATGCACGTCAAGCTTGTGCATAGACTAAGTGGACAGAATAACAGGAACACCCAGCATTTTAACATAAACCAATACAACAGTGTTGCGCAGAGTACAGCCATATTTTCATTAATGTGAAAAGTGCAACACATCTGAAGCAGCTTTATGCTTTTTTTGTGTTTTTTCTTTCTGAAACCTGTTGCACCATCCTCCAGCTTTTGCTGAAATCTGTTTTTTTTGCAAGCTAAAATGAGGAGAAGGCAAACCAGAACGTGAACTGTAGAACCGCAAATTTGTGCTCCTCCTACAATAATAACAGAGTTGTTGGCATCAAGCAACAAAGTGATAAATCTGACTCAGTATTTTGGGGCTGTTGCACATTAAAAAGTTAAATTAATCATTCACCACATTGATGGCTTGTTCGGCTGCACACACAAGCTCTCTGTTGGAGTTCCAGTTCATGCTTCTCATTGCATATTTAAGACTCACTCGCCTTCCTTTGGCCTCTGAAATGGTGACACAATTCTTTACCTCAAAACATCACCCTGATTCTGTCGCACTGCTCCTATACAGGAAACGTCATTAGGCCACATGATTGAAAAATAATAAAGCAAGATGCATGGAAAGCAAAAGAGGACAGATCATTTGGAGAGAATGGACAGCGAAAACTGATGAACGAATGTGGAAAAATGTTAAGAGGTGCAGCATAATCATGACTGAAAGAAAATCATGTTCTGTAATCATGGCTGAAATGCTTATTTATGAGGGTATTTTTCTAGAGATTAGCTATAGCTGCCATTGAGCCACATTAAAACAACACAGCTCTTCAGATCAGGATTCCCATGGCAATTTCAAAAGATCTGTAACATGTTGCCACTTGTATTTAAATCCTGAATTACGGTAACAATATGATGGCAATGAGCCACCAACTGTGCAACGGACATGTTGGCAGTGTGTACTCTTTGATTTATGGAGGATTTTATTTTCTGATTCAGTAACTGAGCTTTGGAAACCAACAGTCTGGATCTTAAGATTCAAGAGACTATTTGCCATTTTTACTTGCACGCAATTCTGGACTTCACCTTAAATTCTCTGTGCAATAGTTTCTATGTTGTCACGTCATTTTTCTAATGTGACCATGGTTGGATGCTGCTTACTCTGAGCTACATGTTCCAATCTGTTTTCAGACCCTAATAATGATTTCATGCTGATGTTGAGCAGGCAGTGTGTGTTTAATTGTTACTAAGCAAAGCACAGTTTAGTCTAATGGGGAGGATTTTTACTGCGGGTATTTAAACAGTTGGAAGTCAAAGAGTTGGACAAATTAAATTTGCCCCTCACCTAATGATGACAGATTTTTAAGTCCTGAGGAGACAAATTTTGTGGCAGGCTGAAGTTAATATACTTATCAAAACCCAATTATTAGACTGTCTTTGTAGTCTGCCTCTCTCACATACTATGCTGAGCCTTTTGTGGAAGGAAAATTAATATTTTTACATCATTGTTCAATCATTGCTGAGATATTTCAAAGTGACCAAATAATACATGCTAGGGTAAAAATGTGAAGAACGTGATTTCTTTAACTACTTAAAAGCAATGAGGCAGAGGAGCAAAGAGGTACTCCATAATTTTTGTGAAGTCTTGACTTAAATTCTCATGTTGGCTTTTCCAAAAAGCTGCTCTTCCTCCAACATGTAGGATTCCATAAACACAAATGTAAAATAACGTTCAGTTGTTCCTCAATTAGCTTCAGAATGTAGGAGGAGGAGTGCAGCCTGAGAGATGAAGGCCGGGATTGTGTGTGAGGGATGTTCGTTGACTCAGCTGCACTGTGGCCTCGCTGCACATGACAACTCATCCCTAAAGTGTCTGTCTCTCGCTCTCTCTCACTTTGACACGTGTCGACCTAATATGCTGATTTTAGTCTTACATTCATTTGAGTTGCTCCTCTAGTCCTGCTCTCCTATGTCAGTCTTTCTCCTTCTCGTGCCTCTCATTAACTTGCAAAATGGCAAGTTGATTTGCATTGTCTCTCGGCTGAAGAGAGCTACTCGGCTTGGGGACCTGCATTTTTATTCACACTGGCATATGGACCATCGCATGTGGGCGATTCGTTCAATATTACCTCACAGCGTAATGAAAAGATTAAGTAAACTCAGACCCGCCAGATGAATCAGCTACAGCACGTGACATTACCTCGGAGGAGAGGAAGCCATATGGCAGTCCACACTGATGGGAATTGTCTGAATTTCCAGGAGCAAGTCCACCGGTTAGAGAGACAGCTGAGGGAGATGGAGAAGGAGAAGGAGAGAGGGATGAATGCCTTGAGGAAAGAGAAGAGGGAGCTCATACACAGTCAAACGGTATGTGGGATTTGTCATACTCTAGATTTGACTCATTTTATGTTTGAGTTGACTCTTTATTTAACTTGTGTAGTTTCTATCAGAATGGTCACATTTATTAGTTTGATTAGTTTTCTATTCTATTGGATACTGTCTTTCCTGTCCTTGATGTTTCACAAACGCTGAAAGTAGTATTTGATTAGTTATTTAAGGAACAGTTGGCAACTAGCTCCTGTTAATGATGGTGACTGTATTTGATATCAGTACCTATCTTGCTATTTGGATGTTTTTATTTGAATTTTTACTGTAAAATGTAGTTGCTCTTTTATTGGCCTTAAAGAATTATTTGAGTTTACCGCACATAAACTTCATTACGCGCATGGGTTGGGCTCCTTTTGCCTTCAGGTCTTCCTTAATTCTTAGTGGCTCAGACTTAACAAGGTCCTGGAAACATTCCTCAGAGATTTTGATACATATTGTAATGATAGCATCACATAGTTCCTACAGATTTGTCAGCTGCACAATCAGGATATAAATCTCCCTTTCCACCACATCCCAAAGGTGATTTGTCCAGACGTCTGCTGTGAGACTTCAGGAAAGTGAACTCATTGTCATGTCAAAGACAGCAGTTTGAGATGTCACACGGTGATTTATCCTTCTCATAATGCACCATCAGCTGGTACTAAGGAGCCCAAAGTATGCCAAGAAAATATCCCGCACATTATTACACCAACAGCCGCTTGAACAGTTAATACAAGTTAGAACAGAGCCATGCTTTTTTACCCTAATCCAGCTGTCACAGCAGAAATTGAGACTCATCAGACCAGGCAACGCTTTTCAAATCTTTATTTGTCCAATTTGTTACAAACCTGGGCTAATTATATCCTCAGTTTTCTGTTCTAAGCTGACATGAGTGGCACCCGGTTGTGGTCTTCTGCTGCTATAGCCTATCTGCTTCCAAATTTTATATGTTCAGAAATGCTCTTCTGCATACCTTGGTTGTAATGAGTGGTTATTTGAGGTACTGTTGCCTTCCTCTTCGCTCAAATCAGTCTGTCTATTCTCCTCTGACATCAACACGACATTATTGCCTGATATTTTCATTTTCAGACCATTCTCTGTAAACCCTAGAGACGGTCATGTGGGAAAATACCAGCCGAGCAACAGTTTCTGGAATATTCAGACCAGCTTATCTGGCACTGACAACAATTTCACGTCACTTTAATCACTCTGCTTCCCCATTCTGATGCTCGGCGTTTTAGCAGGTCATCTTGACCATGTCAGTGCCTAGTGCCTCAAAGCACAGAGTTTCTGCCGTGAGATTGGCTGATTAGGTACTTATGTTATCGTTACAAAAAACATGTTAAATATAAAGCATAGTTAATTAGTAAACAAGGGAGTGATTTCAGATATCAGTTAAACCTTTTCTAACCTTTTCTTCACAAGCTGGTGAACATAACTGGCAACAAAAAGAAAAGGATCAATTTTGCAGCCAATTACACTCCATGTAGGTCTAAGTTCATAGTGACACACCCACAGAAAGCTGACACATGACACTACAGATCCCTTCATTGCTGAGTAGGACTTTAATGTCTTTCAACTTTTGCAAACATGTACAAACATTTTTAACTGAACACAATTGAAGGTGGTCTATAAGGGTAGTCATTATAAGCATACTATCTGAAAAATATCTTGAAAATGGCTTTTAAACCTTCTTGGGAATAAAGGTATAACCCCTGGGCAAGAGTCCCGCTGTCATCCTGAATTTGTATAGCATTTGTATAGGTTACCACATTGTTATTCACATGCGAGTGCTCTACTAGACTTGGGGCCTGATGGGCCAACTGCCAAACCTCCCAGACTTGAAAAACTGGCAGAAATTCAAACCCGTATCTACTCCTGGCAGTTTCTACAGATTCAGCTTAACAGTTGTGCTTCCACTGCTTACAGACAAAGGCCACACTTTTTAGGCGATTTTTGGTCCACTCTCACCACTTCAAGCCACAGCAGGCTTGAAAATAAAGCCTGGGTAAACCAACTATGGATTAGCTCCTTTGAACCAAACAGCAGAGAGAGTTGGTAGAAAATGATCATAGTGGGGCATTTACAGTAGCAGATTAAAGAAATTTTATTTACTCCATAAGGTGATAAAGACCAACACAAATTTACACAAGAGCCAATTTTATTGGATGTATGAATGACTCCAAATAAATGATGGTATTACTGTGTCCATTACCTCTGTCTTTTTTTTTAGTTCAGTTTCATAAACAGCTGTGCAGCTTTGAGTATAGTCCACGCTGTCACGTGTTTCTGTGTTTATTATTAATACTTGCTGTCCCAAAGTGCGTGATTTCCACAGCGATCCTTTAATTATGCTGTGGCTTTATCACATAGCCAGTGGTTTTCGTTTGATTGGAGTTGTGATTGCCCCAGTAAAAATGAGCAGGAGACAAGATCTGGATGAGTAAAAAGGAAAATGAGACGAACAAAGTGAGGAAGCGAGAGTCTGCGAGAGAGAGAGAGAGAGCGATTAACTCACGCTAGAAGGAGGGAGGGAAAGGGTGGAGGGGGAGGAGTAAGCTACACTGAGGGAGGGTGTCGGGGTTGTGAATGTGTGGAGTCTGAGAGGGAGATAAGACAAGCAGGGAGAGGTTTCACATCCTTGCAGCGAGTGGTAAGTAAAATGAATGCCCTCAAGTTGATTTGATCTGTCATGAAACTGACTTAACGTTTAGTTCATCAGCTTTTGTAAATAAGAGAGAAGACTGAAAAAGCAGGAGGGAGTGGCAGTACAGAGGAGGAGAGAGGGAAATGTAGTGTTAGACAACATGACCAAGTGTGTATGACTGTAATATGACTGCATATAGGAGGAGAGAGGGAAATGTAGTGTTAGACAACATGACCAAGTGTGTATGACTGTAATATGACTGCATACAGGATGTGGTTTACGTCTCACCGATATGTAGTGAGCTTTAATGCCGAGATCTGCTTGTGGGGTTTTATTGGGCCATGTAAGAATGAATATAGTTGTACCGTATTGTGTCAAGAAAGCATTTTAGCAGATTTTACTCATGGATGTTGACAAAATCTTTGAGAAAACAACACCCAGGTACCCACAGCAGCTGTATTTAAGAAAAAAACAGCATGTGCTGTTGTTGAGTAGTGAAAGAGACGGAAAAGGGTTAAACAGTGGTCCGCATGTAGTGACTGAATTGCTCATGTGTTTGTGAGTCAAGCTGGGAGGGAGGGTTCGAGGGTTGGATAGTGGGGCTGTGATAATTTTTTAACTCATTACAATCCCTCGTGGAAGTTTTAATTCTCATGCAGATGCGGTATGTGGAACAGCGGCTTTCTTTTTTTAAACACTGAGTTTGCCCCGTGGCTACAGTTGTTGCACATGAGCAGATATGTGCCTTGTAGCCAGTGCTGATAACAGATGCTTTACTGACCTTGAAAATTTAACCTGGTTTTCAAACAGGTTCACAAAGAGAAGAAATTGCTCACTGATTGGTCAGACATCACCGGCTCAGCTCCCTGCATGATGTCACTTTCTCCTCTGACTGTTCACAAACCTCCTCAGGTATGTGAGGGTTTAGAACGCGTTTAAATTAAGCTGCAGCTAACAGTTGCGTTCATTATAATAATGTGTTTTGGACAGTAATTGATTATTGATTTCCAAAACACGTGCTGATGGCTAATAACTAGCAAGATTTGAGATGCCGGTGATTGAGTTTGGATGTATTTTAGGCACACGGTTGTCTTTTATTTTGTAGGATACAAGCAAAGAAGGTGCCAATCTGGCCAGACGACGGAGCTCGCATCGCAACAACAGACTGAACGACAGGCCGATGTCGGTACAGGGTGAGTCCACTTTTTTGTGTCTCGCATTGTCCTCTTGATTGCTCAAACTGAGATGTTTGTGATACAGAACAATGCACATGCTCTCTGTGCACCCATGTCCTCATTTTGCCTGGGCTGTTTGCTCAGTGCCCTCCCTTTTTAGTCAAATCAAAGGTGTGTCAGTAGAGTTAGCAGGTCGCTATTAAGTTGATTTTGCCTGCACGCACCAGATGAGTCTGAGAAGCACCCGTTTACTTAAGCCTAAAATCTCTTTAGTAGTAGTAGTAGTAGTATCTGTTTTTCACATGCCCATCTGTCATCATATAGTAGCCGGATCTTCCAGGTCATGTCATGTCTTGTCAGGTGTTTGCCCTTCTTAATCCTCTAAGTACCGGTAATTTCTTGAATGTCATAACTGAAACTTCTTGATTTAAAATGAGTAAGTTAGTATTTTGATACCACATGACACATTTCTCTCACGCCACATCTTAAAAAGCTATTTGTGCTGACCGATGCATGCTGTGCTCACGTCTTTTTTTTATTTTCCTCTTTTTTTTAAAATTTCCTTCCACTTTCAGGGTTGGTGAGGATGCATCCTGAGAGCCAGACCCCAGAGACTTTCACATCCCCCGTCCTCTCCCATAGACTGAGCAATGGGCACAGCAATGGGCACAACAGTGGACATAGCAGTGGGCACAGCAATGGGCACAACAGTGGGCATCGATCTGGACCTAGTAACAGTGGTGGGCTCCTTACTCCATGTAACAGTACAACAAGCTCTCGTGCTGCCAGGTCAGTTTCTTCACTTTTTAAAAAGTAAATCTGGCTTTTTGATGCACTTTTCAGAGTTCATGCACTTGCTAATTATATTTACATGTAGCCAGAATGGATTTTAATTGCTTGTCCCTTGGCCCACTGAATGGAGAAAAGTAGCCACGTTTAAGGGTTTTATTTCATAGTTCCACTTTTAAAACAAAACGAAAAAAACCCCTAAAAAATCATTTGTGGCCATTAAATGTATTTTCGCATACAGTACAGATACAATTTACTGAGTTGTTCCATGACCACAGTTTCTGTTAATTGTGACTTCACTGTACCAGATAAAACCATTTCTGAACAATAAGGATACTTTCAGGCACATTGCAGCAACAAAGTCTGGTGAGAAACCATCTTAATCAGGCTGTAAACAGCCACGCTCTAAACCACTTTGTGCGTGAATGTGAGAGCGCCCAAATTTTGATATTAACTGTGTTCTCATGGTGGTAGTTTTGTTTTCCTTCTATATCAGATTCAGTAACTGGTTAATTAGTTTTATTTTAAATGTAGTACTATTTTTACCTTTTGGAATAATGGCTAAAAAATGGACCAAAATGACCCAGATTTTAAATTTTTTTTTGGCATGCTTATAAACTTATAATGGACTTTGCCTGTGGGCCTGTCCACAGCAGTAGCGACAGGTGCAGGTGCAATGTATCGTGTTACTGGGGGTAAACAGGGTGTAGAGCTGTCAGTTAATGATAAAACATTTGCTGCAATAGCAGCACAAGATAAGGTTAGCTGTTGGTTGAGGTGATTGTATTGGGGTTATAAGTCTGTGTATTGAACAGTACTGGACGTACTGCATGCTGGATCTCAGGAGTACTTGATGGTGTTTGATTTGGCCTCTTTTGCATCATCACATCCTATTCAACACTAGCTCAACCTTTGCTGATGACGAGCTTAAATCTGGATTTCCATTCAAATGAACACATTATTTATTCTTTGCATCCATAGCTGATTAATTATACTTCATCGTTCAATTTAATTCTACCCATAATTTGTTAGGTAAATGGAGCTAATGGATTTATTTTCTAAATCATAAATATCTGTGCAATTAACAGATTATCCTTTTTCTTGTGTTTAAACCAACTGTGTAAGGCTTATGCAATGAATAGTGTTTTTCCCCTCATAGTCCGTGCCTTTTGGATCTCATGGAGATTGAGAAGAAACTGAGGGAAGCCAAGGCGGAGAAAGAGAGGCTGCTCAGAGAGCGGGTGAGTCACCTGCTGTGGGAAACACTCACTGGCACCTCTAATCATCAGCGACTCACTGAATTGGTTACGCCTGTCTAATTACTGACACCCACTCAGCTCCAAGAAAGTGGACAGCAGATGTTTGGATTTTTGTAATGCGTGTTTGTAGCACTGGCAGTCACAGAGACTGAAAAATGTGCAGCCATACAGTATGAGAATTTCAGACTAGGAAGGGAAGTATTCAGGGGTGCATATTGATTCAGTTTCCTTATTTATTTTTCTTATTGTATGCTTGGTTAAATTGGAATTGTATCTTGTTGTGCTTGCATGGAAATGGTTGTAGCAATAATTTGTTTTGATGCATGTGTGAACTCAGGAAGAGCGGCAGCGGTTGCTGTTGGAGGAGAGAAGACAAAAGGAGCTAAACTCTCCCGGAGCAGAAGCACCAGAATCTGAGACCCCACAAAGACCAGGGCCAAAACCAGAAGAGCAACAAAGGGTCATCTCCTCCCCAAACTCCTCTGAGGTATGAATGAAATTGAAGCTGTAAGCTAGTGAAAACATATTTTATTATAATAAAATTACCAAATCAGATGCAACAGACTCAGTTATGTAGTCCTTTTTAATCCGCGGTTTCTTAATGTTCTTGTCAAAACCATCAAAACCTGGTGGCCTACATTACCCACAGTGCAACTCAGCTACAACTTATTCATCGTTAACAGTTCATTGAGCTTTTCTTGGATTGTATCAGCAGTGTTCACAAGAAAACCGTTGATTGAGCGTTGCAATTGATGCAGATGTAGCAGAGCCTCTTAATGTATATCAAGATTTTAAAAATGCTGCTTTAACTGCAAAAAAGGGCAATTTTTTTTATTCCTCAGATCTTATAACTGAGTTCTAGTATTTTAACTCCATATATTTACAATTTTATCATATCACAGGGCTTTGGTGACCTAAAGCAAGCGTAACCATTATAAACACCAAGAAAACCTGACTATTTTTCTTTCCAAACATCTTTAAAGTCCATTTGTCTTCCAGCAGCGTAGGCTGCCCCTCTTCCTCTCTCCAAACTTTGACCTGAGGGCCCACGTGGAGTCTCTGGGTCACGGGGTTACCGGCTGTACGGAGCTGCGGATGACGTCTCGACGCTGCGCGGGCTTCCTGACCAAACAAGGGGGGAGGGTCAAAACCTGGAAGAGGAGATGGTTCCTGTTTGACATGGACCACAGACGACTAGCCTACTATACAAGTTAGACTGGTTGGAGGGGTGGCATGTGCTCACTGACTGAATGTTTGTCTTTGTTTGAATGAACCTTTCTCTCTGTCACGCTAGCTCAGGCTTGTTGTAAGATTACATCAATATTGTTGTCAAAAGTCCCTTTTTTGCCTGATCATTGTAGTTTGCAGAAAGAATGAGGATTTAATGTTTTAATGTACTTTTCTCCTCACTTACCTCTCCTTTTGTTGCAGACTGTGATGAAAGGAAGCTAAAAGGAGTCATCTATTTCCAAGCTATAGAGGAAGTTTACTATGACCATCTACGAACAGCCACATCTGTGAGTTCTCACAATTTACACAACCAGGCTTTAAAAAAAAATCTGTGAAGTTTTTCATGTGGCCCAGAGCATCAGCTTTAGATCCACTGGGAAACAATTTCTAAATGCAATTTAAACTAGACTTAAGGCTGCAAACCCTCATATCATAAAGGTTGTTTAACCAGCTTATAGGGCTGGACCGTTTGCATAGAATAGAAATCAAAGGGATACCGCTTTAGTAAGTTTTTCTCTGCTGCTCACAGACATCGCATCTTCTAAAAATAAGTGTCAAGCCTCTTAAAGTGACTTCATTCAACATGTTGGCGTAAAATCAGCAAAATTTACTTCAGGGAAATAGTTTGCAGTCTGAACATTTCCCTCTTTTTGAAGTGGTGTGAAACAGGTAATTCTCAGTCTGCACTTATACAACTAGCTGATTTTCAAACAAAGAAATATAATGTGGCATGTTTCTAAAATCCATTTTTCAATGAAAAATATAAAAAAAAATTACCATTGAGCAGACACACAAAAAAGCTGCTTCTTCATCACAGCTTTATGACCTTATCACTGTGTGTGCCTTCCTTTCAGTCTCCTCGGCCCAGCCTGACGTTCTGTGTGAAGACATATGACCGTCTTTTCTTCCTGGTGGCTTCCAGTGCAGTGTCCATGCGGATCTGGATGGATGTTATTGTCACAGCAACGGACGAACACAGTCGTTATTGACCTTTTGACAGTAAAATCGTCGCTGCTAAGCGAGCAGCGCCAGGAGTTGTTTTTCCCTCTTTCCTGCTTAACACTTTTGCTGAAGATGCACCTCAGGAACTCATTATTTCCCTGGACTCATGAATATGTGAATAAAGTGGTGGAAGCTGTTACTGCCAGAGTGATGGCGACAGAGGGTCACCAGCTGCAGCTTCACTCAGCAGCCTGCACACTGAGCGTCTGTTACTGGGGAGGTGTTACTCGCTGAGCTTTACCTCCCCCTGCTGGTCACCATCCTACATTACAAGACTGATGTACACTACGCTAAAATACACTACAACAGGTGGTGGACACACACTTTACACTACTATGCATTCCAGTATAACAGCCCAGCAATAAGTGTACTTAAATTAGACTGTCAGAGGCGTGTTGAGGTTAAACACTGTGACTGCTGTAATTTGTGTTGGATTGCTTTATATTGTCAGGTGTTCCCATTAATATGGCCACATCTTCGTTTTATGTTTTCATTTAAGAGACATTGTAAATAACATTTTTAAGATTATTTATTCAGAAATTTATAGGGGTTTAATTTGCAAATAAATGAAGATGTACACTGTTATGAATGCACTATTAAAAGTTTATTCATGAAAAAAAAGCTACAGTTTTCGCTCCTTTTATTAAATAATGACAGATGTCAGATCAGTGTGGAAATGCTTAGCATCCTCCTGTGTCCCATCTAGCCTCTGCATGTCCTCCTCCACGGCATCCATGAATTTCTCTGTGGCCTTCCTCTTTCTTACCGCCTGGCAACTCCATCATCAACATCCTTGTCTCATTACCATACTGTAAACCTTCCCTTTCCCTCTTGCTGCTTTCCTTCCGTTACAAATCACGTCTGACATGCATCTCCATCCACTCCACCCTGCCTGCACTCTCTTTGTCAACTCTTTTGTGCACTGTCAATTGCCTTGGATGATTAGCCTCAGATACTTAAACTCATCCACCTTCACTACCTCCTTGCATGTTCACCTTTCCACCAGCCTCTCTCTCATTCACAAATACGTATTCTGTCTTGCATCCACTGACTTTGATTCCTTTTCTCTCCAGAGCATGCCTCCACCTCTCCACACTGTTTTCCACATGCTACCTACTGTAGTTTCACTCCAGATCACATTGTCATCTGCAAACATCATAGTCCACAGACTCCTGCCTAACCTCATCTGTCAGCCTGTCCATCACTGTTGCAAACAAGAAGGGACCGATCCCTGTTGTAGTCCCACCCTCACCTTGAATCCATCCATCACTCCTACCGCACAACTCGCCACTGTCCCCATGCATGTCCTACACCACGTTCACATACTTCTATGACACTCCTTCCTCATGTAGTACCACAGTTCCTCACTTGGCATGCTTTTTCTAGACGTACAAAGGCGCAGTGTAACTCCTGACCTCTACTTCTCCATCAGCACTCTCAAAGCAAACCTCACATTTGTTCTCTTTCTCAGCGTTAAGCCATACTGCTGCTCACTGATCATTGCCTCTCTCCTTAACATAGTTTTGGCAAGTATTTCCCATAGCTTCATGGTATGGCTCATTAGCTTTATCCCTCTGTAGTTAGTACAGCATCACCCTTGTTCTTGAAAATTAGTGTCACTCTTCAAGATTATTTAAAACAATCTTGTCAGAAACTCAGCTGCTCTCTCTCATAAACATCTCCATATTTCCACAGGTATCCCATCTGGGCCAAATGCCTTTCCGCTCTTCATCCTCTTCATAGCTGCCCTAACTTCTTCCTCACTAATCCTCTAAACTTCATGCTTCATTAACTTTCTTCTATCCAGCCTCCTCTCTCTCTTATTTTTCAAAATTCAGCAGCTCCTCAAAGTAGGCTACTCCTTCCATGTTTTCACAGCACACTCTGCTCACTTGTTCATACATTTCCATCGTTAATTGCTCTAACCTGCTGCACATTCTTTCCAGCTCGATCTTTCGGTCTAGCCAGTTGGTAAAAGTCCAAGATATAATCCAACTCATAAGGAACCCTTATTGCTAGTACAACATACCTGTTGTGTATCTTTTATTGATACACAACAGGATGCTGTAGGACCTGTCCCGATGGAAGCCATCAGGATATAAATGATGCTCAGCTGGTACTAAGGAGCCCAAAGTATGCCAAGAAAATATTCCCCACATCATTACACCATCGCCAGCCTGACCCAGGGATAGAAGGCAGGATAGATCTTTTCTTTCATGTTTGCTCCAAAGTCTGACCCTACCATCCACATGTCGCAGCAGAAATCAACACTCATCAGACCAGACAGCGTTTTTCATCTTCTGTCGTCCAAATTTGGTGAGCTTGTGTGAACTGCAGCCTCAGTTTCCTGTTCTTAGCTCCTCTTCAATAGCTTCCTTCACACTGCATCAAGTGCTATTTTCAATAAAAAATTTTCTATTTTAGATTTCTCACTAAATAATAAAATTTAAATGCTGTTATACTATTCTGCATTGGGTTTAGACATCAGAAATAAGGAGTATCAAACCCCTCTTCTTGTGCCACTCCCCAAACACATCTGACACCAGCTGAGCGTGCCATCCAAACACACTGGCAGTCTGACATGACTCACTAGTTGGATATCTACCACTGACCCTTTAACACCAGCAAAGCCTTAATTTGAACTTTAATATTTATGTTATCACTGTATACTTTAAAATTAGTTCAGGATTTGATATCTCGATTGGACTTTTTTCCCCAGAAGGGATAGACGCTGTATGCTGAACACCACTGTTGGCTTTTAAGGTAAGATTTTTTTTAATGACCACTAGCTGTAAAATGTTTCATATAACTCAGTTATGTTTTAAAATATATATCTATTACAGTTTGAAAGTTTTAAACTTACAGTGAATACACATGAATTCAAGTGCTGTATGTGAGAATGATTTTGAAGTACTCTCAGAAGCTTAAAAAATATTTCATTTGCTTTCAGCAATAAAATTAATAGTTTGCAGAATGGAAATAGTGAGACTCAGTTTGTCCTAAGACTTAATTGCATTTTTCTGTCCGATAATTGAACATAATTGAAGTCCTTTCTGCATCCAGTACCTCTCTAGGATCAGCAGATAAACATGGCAGGTGCTATAAAGGTTTTCTTCATATGCTGTCTGCTTCAGGGTATGTAATTTAAGTTTCAGTCATATTGTCAGTGGTTATCAATCTTTCCTTATATGCAGAACTTTGACTCATTTATTAAAATATTGACCTTAGCTTGGCTGATCCCTGTTTCACCTCAGGTAGCTCATGCCAAAACTGGGCGGTCTTTTTACCTCAGAAAGTAGAGGGATTGAGTGGATCCTGTGTGGTGATCGGCTGCAGATTCAGCTTGCCCCCAGAATGGGATAAATTCCTGGATGATTCGTGCAAAGCCATCTGGAAGAGGGGCTGGAGTAGAACCGAGGTGTTTGATTCCAGCCTCACTGCTGCAAGTGGAAGCTTAAACATCCAGCAAGGAAATCTGACTGGGATCCTTCGTGATAAAGACTGCACCACCATCTTCAACAGCATGCCATCGAGCCATTATGACAACTATTACTTCAGACTGCAGTGTGACAATGAGCTAAAGTTTAACTTTCCTTCAAGTGTCCTCATCACCACTCAAGGTTTGTCACCTCCTCGTTCTCCTGTGCATGTAAAGCCACATCGTTTGCCGTATTTTAGTTCTCCTTGTAATTTAATTGTTGTTCCGCTTTTCAGTTTCACTGCCTAAACCTACAATAACTCCATCCAGCCTGGAGGTAGAAGAAGGGACTCCTGTGACATTGACCTGCACAGCTTTTGCTCCTTGTCCTGTTCTTCCTCCCCTTCTGACATGGCTGCCCAGTATAGGTGACACAGAGGAGGACGTGGAAGCTAATCCTGCGACCTCTGTGATGAACTTCACGGCGTCTTACCTTCACAATGGACAAAAGGTTTCTTGCACTGCTTTCTATAACCGACAAGCTGGGAAGAGTGAGCTGTATGAAAAAAGCTTGACTCTAAGTGTTCTTTGTGAGTATTTTTTTTTTTGGCAATTTCATGACTTTTTGTTATGTTGTTTCCATTCATGCTTTAACATGCAGAGAATTGTTTGTCTCAGCTGCACAGAGCTGTTTAGCCTTTTTTCAGCCTGAATATGAAAGTGAGTGAATAGTTTCACTCTCTGTGATAACTCTGGTGGCCTGTCCACGGCACGCCTGATATATATATTTTTTAAATATATGTTACACTGGTTATGAGTGGCCAAAAAAATCTGAATAATGCAGACAAATTTTTATTTAGGTTATTTATATCTTCATATCTCTTCCAGATCCTCCAAATAATACATCAGTCAGTTACTCTGGTCCTGTAAAAGAGGGCAGCTCGGTGACCATGACTTGCAACACCAATGCAAATCCAGCTGTGGACAGTCACACCTGGTACAAAGTGAATGGCGATCAGGTGGCAGTGGTGGGCTCAAAGAAGAGGTTTTCAACCACAGTCTCAGAAGCTGACAGTCAGTTTTTTTGCGCAGTGACCAACAAATACGGGACACAAAACTCTTCCATTGCTCAGATAGACGTACACTGTAAGTCACACTGTAACATAAGCACATATTAAAATGTTGGACAGCATCGGCTGAACCCACGCTTATTTTTCCAGTTTCTCCCAGGGAAACAACAGTAATCGTCGACCCCGCTGGTCCCATTCTGGAAGGCAGCTCTGTTTCCCTGCTCTGTAAGAGCCGCTCGAACCCACCAGTGACCAACTACACCTGGTACAGAGACGATGAAGGGGACGAGGAGCTCGGACCAATCTTGGTTATAGGCAGTGCCGACACGAGCCACAGTGGTGATTACCACTGTAGCGCAAAAAATGATCTGGGGGAGGAAATGTCGGAAGCAGTTCAGCTGGACATTCAATGTGAGTTAATTTAAGATAGAAAAGACATTTACACTGAAAAAGCAGAGCTGTATGTCTCCAGTGTGCGAACATCCCGAATGTGGCTCTACTATATAATCAGCTGTGCTCAGCCAAACATGATCCGGGGCCAAGACTTTTTCACAGGGCAGCACTAGTGTCTGAATTATGGACAGTAACACATTGTCATATTGCGTGACAACCTCAAAATCCTTCTGTGTCAGTGGTCCATCATGACTGAGCCCCACTGTGTCCACATGTGTGCCAGTGTCCTAATGTGTACAGTAGCTGTCTTGTTTTGTTTGTGTCTTCTTAGTTTCCATGGAAATGAATGTGCTGCTGTAAATCACCACTGCTCTTTTGTGCCCTTATGTCTGATAACATGCTGTCTTAAATGGGGAAAAAAAATACCTTTAATTGAAGAAGTAAAACAAACAAAAAAAATGCTTATTATTCATTTTTTAGTCCTAAAAGTGTATGGTTCCCACAAAATTAAAAAAAATCTCTTGCATTAGTAACAGGAGACAATATTTTCTTTCAGATCCTCCTAAAAACACTTCCCTCTCCGCTGATCCTTCTGGCCCTGTGCTGGACGGCAGCTCTGTCACTCTGACTTGCACGAGCATCGCCAATCCAGCAGCGGTGAACTTCACATGGTTTCGGGTGGCGGGGAAAAAAAAGGAGGCGGTGGGCTTTGAGCAAGACTTCACCTTCAATGTGACCAAACTCTCAGAAGATCAGTATTACTGCGAAGCTCTGAATGTCCATGGAGCTGAATGCTCGTTGCCGGCCAGCATCGACGTCACATGTAAGACTGATTCGTCCTTTCATTCCTTTGAAGCCCTTATGTTTCCCTATTCTGTGAACCCATTACCTTCTTCCTCTCAGTTGCTCCAGAGATCCTGTCTTCTTCACGCTGCGTTAAGATTTTGTCCCAGATCCGATGTACTTGCGACACTCAGGGGAACCCGCTTCCCTCCTTGATTTGGAAGCTGGCTGCTGAACCTGTCAGTCACTCTGCTGATATCCCAATCCGGGAAGTAACGCTGGAGAGCACGATCATGAGGAGCGTCATCATTCTGTACCAAGTGGGCCAAGACGTGCCCTCTCTAGTCTGCATCAGCAACAACTCCCTGGGCTCTGATACTTTGGCTTTCAACGTGTCCTCCAGTGAAACTCAGCTAGGTAATGAAATCTGTCGGAGGCTTCACTTTATGTTTGGCTTTTGTGTTGCATCGTTTGCCTTTTTTTACTAATTGATGTGCTTTCTGTGGCTTTTTCAGTCCTCCATACTGTTTCTCTGCTGATCGGCTCTGGAGCAGGAGCGCTGGGGATGCTGCTGGTGTGTGCGCCACTGCTGATATGCTTGTATAGGTGCGCATCACAGAAACACAACTGAAAAGGTCGCTAACCCTGAATTTGTGTTGTGTCTTTGGTTCAGGGGAGGAAGTCTCGGTCTCTCAAGACGATACACAAACTAAAATGCTGGGTGATTGTTGACTTCAGGCGAGGGAAGAGGTGGATGTCAGCTGGAGTTAAAAAAAGGGGGGGGGGATTGTGAGCTCTTCAAATGAACCAATCACAATGTGTCAGCCTCATACACACATTTCACAGCCACACAGAGTCGTAACTTTGCGGCAAAGAATTTCCTTAAAAAATGTCTGAATGTTTCATCATTAATGAGGATACCAAACGAGCGCACATTTAACGAATGCCTTTCTGTGATGGTTTTAGGAAAAGGAAGGGAAAAGTTTCCCTTGACAAGGGACTGGTGGACACTTCAGATTGTTTGGCCACCAGTGAGGTGAGTTTATGTTCTTGAAAACATTTGGGTTGCAGATGAAGGACGTGGCTGGTGGCGCTAAACACAATTCAAAAAAAATTGTAAATGGCAAAAACAAACAAACAAAAAATATTGTAATTCTTGTAATGGTGAAAAATTCTGGCATGGTAAAAATTTTAGTCTTCCAAAACACTGAGGTGTTCTTTTAGCAGGTGGCCCTCAACAGGTAACTAGTAAAATTGGTATTTATCTGTGTCACTGAAGCACACTGTTGTGGTTTCTCTGCAGACTAATACTTCAAAAGTGGATGTGATTCATGTCAATAAAGCAATTCTTGAGAAGGAAGCAGCAGAATGCAAGGAAGACTCTCTCCATAATGCTAATGGGGACCTTGCTGAACTCCAGGCCGGATTGGAGGGTAAGCTTGGAGAGGGTGAGATCCGAGGCCTGGCCTCCAAGACTGCTATGAATTCTGAGATCCTCCGAGATCCACCAAGCAATGGACGAGTTGCAAAGGAAAAAGAAATACTTGTGGACGCTCATTTGGGTAAAGAGAAGGATGTTAAGGGTCTTACAGGAGGGGTTAATGGAAAAGCAGTTGCTTAGCTTTAGAGGAATTCATTGCAGAAGCTCGGGAAGTCATCAATATTGTCAGCAGATGAAGAGAAAAACATCTTAAATCCTTCAGCAACAGAGGTAAGAACTGCCCTGCAGGAAACATCTCACTCAGTGGTAACGCCACAAGATTGTGTCTTCCCACCGTGATCTTTATCCTCATTTCTGTAATTCTTATCACTAAAAACTGCCTGACAGAAAGAAATACATCACATGGATTAGGTACACACAGTAGGTGGTTACCTGACACAGATATCAGAACAAAGCCGGGTGCTGAGGTTGAATCTTTAACCTTCTTACAATGTTCATAACGCTACTGTTTCTATTTAATCTTTCAAGACTAACCTTTGTCTTAGAGTTCTTCTATTTTTAAAAAAGTTTGAGCGGATTATAAGGAACAGGTACAGTCTGATATTTGTTCAGCACTCATTTTTATTGACAACTCTGTGGGGCATATGTATGTTTGCTGTTATTGAGAAAAACACAAGTAATTGTCCCTGCAGGCAAGTTGGCGAACAACGGCTAATGCTAAAGCGGGTTATGAAGTGGAACTATGCATATAGTAAAGTACATTATTACAGACACACATCAGAAGCCTGAACAGCAGGTTTAAATCACTGCAGTCATGTCATTTTATCATCTGTCCATCTACACTTTCCCAAACAAGCTTACATCTGTCAAAAATATGAGTTTGGGTACTTGTGGGGACTTTCTGCTGCACATAAATCAAAACTAAAATTATATCCCAGAAGGGAACAAAAGGAATAGAGTGATCGAAGCCTTGTTTGATATACTTAGCCTGACAAATATATTTCATGACGCCTAATGCATAAAGTGGCAGAGATATCGCCATAGGATAAAATTATTTTAAGTCAGATTTTGACCTCGGAGTACTGAGTCTCATCTTCAGCGCTGCTGCTGCTGCTGCTGCTGGAGTCGTTCCTTGCTTTCGGGTGTCGACTCTTTGGTTTAAAGTTCACCTGAGTATAGTTGACCTCTACATCACCTTCACTGGTATCTGTGTCTGTGTCAAAGTCATATTTATATGGAGGTTTGAATGCATCTACTGTACTGATGTTCTCATAGTCCTCCAGCCTTTCTTGTTCTTTCTAGAAGACAAAGAGCGACAAAACTGTGTCATGATTTCTGACAGAATCTGGACTGCACAGCACAGCAAAATGCACATAAAAGATCATTTTCATTCTTTAAATGAATTCATGGAAAAACTAGCTTGTTATAAGAATGATATGATACACAAATACTGTGCGATTAGGTAATAAACTGAATGTGATGCATGAAAACTAAATTCTGAAGTTTCTGACCTCTTGTGACTTCTTTGGCTTTGACACCACAGAGTACTCAGCATCCTCTGCTGGATCCCTGGAAAAACATATAGTCATAAAATAAGCCACGTAATAATACATTACTTAGGCTCCTTTTATATGCAAAACATGAACTCTCACTTTTCTTTATTCACAAAGTGCAGAGACGCGTAGTTGAGGGAATCATTTTCCACGTGCCCACCATGTTGTTTGGTTGGGTTTTGTGCAGAGGCACCCTGAGCAGATGCAGACAGAAGACATCAGTGCATGTGCAGCAGCAACGGAATCAGTTCATTCATGCTTTAAGATGAAGCATCGATGAGATCTATGCCGACTGACATGTACTGACAGGATAAACAGTGAGGACAGCACACAACAGCTGGATCAGTAGCGCTTGTTTAAAAATGTGCAATTTACAGTGCATGGCTTTAAAAATGTGTCCAGTAACAATGTTTGCACGTTAATCCCGAAAGTACTGAAGCCTGTTTTTGAACGCACGATAATAGTTGTTGAATTTCTGCATCTACTGTGCAAAAAAAAAATAAATAAATAAATTTGGGTCTTTGCAATCGTTTGGCAGTTAAAAAAATTAGAAATTTTGTTGAACTGTTGAGAATTTTGCTACTTATTGCTTCAAGGTTTAGCAGCAGTACTTAACTTTTCAGTTTCAAAATTGTAAAACAATATTAATGTAACATTTAAAAGTTAGAGACATGTCTACGTTTTGACAGTTGTGCAGCGCTTTACGAGTTTGTTTTATGAACGACGGCTGTGTCTCGAGAAGATGGATGATTTTGCATTATTTGCATAAAATGGTAAAAAGCAGCAGACAGACTGTCAACGAACCTCCAAATGCATGTGCCATAAAATTTCATGCGTGCTCAGATATGTCTTCCATTACACATCTTTTGCTGTTTCACTGCTCACTGATCTTTCTTTTTCAGTTATCGTTCAGTTCTTTAATCAGATTTCAAAAGTTCTCCCAGACCTACGAACAATATTGTAATCCTTTGCACACACTAAGCAGCAAAACTGGTTGATTCTTTCTTTGATAAAAAAAAAAAAAAGCCCCCATACTCCATGTTGTGTTTTTTTGAATCATAATAAAGAATTTTTTTTGTGTTT
>VUQK01030204.1:21912-33009 GCA_015106715.1 Bujurquina vittata
AAACCCACAAACAATATTGTAATCCTTTGCAAACACTAAACAGCAAAACTGGTTGATTCTTTCTTTGATAAAAAAAAAAAAGCTACCATACTCCAAGTTGTGCTTTGTTGATTCATCTTTTTGAATTGGGGTTTGCTATGGCTGGCTCACCTGTTTGCCTTTGGGTAGATTCACAGTGCAGTAAACAGTGTTTATGTTGGATGCAGTGCTGTGGAACAACAATGACGATGATAATGAGAACATGCGTATTCACTTCGTCTGGATAACAAAGTAAACCCTCAATGTAGCATTCACATCTGAAGGACTTTAAATGGATGCATTGACTAAAGAGTGAGCAGCAGCATCCAGCTGTCTGCCCATTAATGTGCTCCTTGTTCCCAGTCGGACGGAGTGAGCGGCTGCTGACTTACGTGCTGTCTGGATGATGCTCGTGTCGTCGGGCGTTTGGGCGACACGGCTGCTCTGGCAGGAGGTCATCTCTGCTCCTGAACGGCTCTTCCACAACAGCACGATTCCCACCGCTCCTTCTGGCTCCATTCCAACAGCCCTGATTCAGTTTACGCAGAAACACGTTATTTTTTTTTGTTCAATTTGAGTAATAGCTGAACTATATTGTGCATAGGCGTCAGTACCAGACAACCGCTACAGGCCCCCGCGTTTGTAGTTCCCCGTTGAATTATTCTGTTCCTCTTGCGTCTGAAACCAAAAAAAAGGGGGAGAAGAGCAGTTCCACAGGCTGATCATCTGAACACCTTTTTGTTTTTCCTAATCAAAAAGCATTTCTTATCGCTACGTTACCTGTACAAGAAGACGATCACGCACAAAATGAGCAAAACGAGACAAAACAAGAAAAACTTCAAGATCGTCGTAACCGTGTCTGCGGTGAGAAGAGACAGAGCATCAGTGCGCTGAGAGATTTGTCAACAGGTAGCATAAAAATACAGTTTGAATAGTCTGACCCCCCCCTCACCATCAAACAGCTTGATTGTCTCCGATGCTCTTTCACCAATCTGGTTTTTTGCCACACAGTAGTGCTGCCCTGGCTGCTCTGAGTTCACTGTGATGTTCTGAAGGGTTGAGAGTTTTTGATTCTCTTTTTCACCCGTCCGCCTGTACCACGAATACTCTTTGACTGGAGGATAGCACCAACTGATGCAGGTCAGTGTCACAGAATATGTCCCATCCTCATTCTGTACTTCCTCTCCCTTTACGATCTTTGTGTATTTTGGACCATCTAAACAGGAGAATCGTTAAGAGAGGGAGGCACGATGACTTCAAAAACTGAGAGATGATGGACAACTGAATGAAAATGTACAGAATTTGATAGTTTCCTTTCCGGCATCCTTTCAGTGGCTGCTTCAGAAAACACACACTCACACTTACTCACATGTGGATAAATGTACTCACGCTGTACTTTAACCTCAACTTGCTCTGATTTTCCAGTTCCAATTGCATTCGTGGCCGTACAGCTGTACCGCCCGCTGTCAGAGACACTGACAGATTTCACAATGAACGTCCTCTGAGCGCTCCTGCTGATTTCATTCATCCCATCGGTCACCTTCAGCCAGGTGACAGAGGTCACTGATGGGTTGGATTTGGCACTGCATTTCAGTGTCAGTGACCCATTTTCTTTTATAACAAGTCCAGGATGAGCTTCTACTTTCACCTCTTTGGGCTTATCTGCATTACACACAAATATTGTGTATTTAACACAATAATGAATGAAGTAAAAAAATAAAATAAATAAAAAAGGAAACTAAACAAAATCAAGTCTTAAAGGTATTTATTTATTTTTTTAAAAGAAACTGAATCTTGGAATGGAATTGGCTTTAATATTATCTGAATAACACAAAGACGCACGCCACTCGATCACTCACATTTCACCACCAGTTCCTTCACCGGGGCTCTCAGGCGTCCTTCGCTGTTTGCGGCTTCGCATGTGTAAAAACCTGCATCGGTTGAAGCTGCAATAAATTTGTA
Organism: Bujurquina vittata; assembly: GCA_015106715.1. Lineage (NCBI taxonomy): Eukaryota > Metazoa > Chordata > Actinopteri > Cichliformes > Cichlidae > Bujurquina > Bujurquina vittata. Next base: position 23,893 of record VUQK01030204.1, read on the forward strand.
GGGGATGGTGCTTAAAGTCAAAATACGCTCTGGAGTCCGAGAATTCGACGTAGAAGATCTCTCCAAGGTGAAATCCGATGGTGGAAAACTTTCAGCAGTGCACTGGACTGTGACGGTCTGGCCTTCAGTGACCTTTTCAGTCATATACAGCTTGGTATTGTTGGGAGGAACTGTGGAGAGGGAGCAGCATTTACCTTGTTTTAGTCATTTTTTTTTATCATATTGAATGATAAAACAAGATCGCAGAGTTAGATAAACCTTTTTATTGTTTGTCTGCTCGGTCCTGTTCTCAAACCAGCATTCTCTAGAACACATATTTTTTATTTAATTTGTATGAAAGTTGGAATTTAAAAGTATTTGAGCTTTTGTTTGAGTTAAAATATCTATTTTTTTTCATGTGGCAGTAAAATTGAGTCTTCCGTACACACAAAACAGCATGTTTTTGTTTTTACATTTAGGTTTGAATATTAACTAAGAACCAGTTATCTTAATTAATGAGCTTTGAGGTTTCTGGTAACTGGAATTAGTAAGCAGGGCACAGAGCCGGCCGATTTGCTAAACTAACTGTGTGTTTTAGATGCAGATCAATCTAAATCTGTGCTAAAACAATAATAACCTTTTTTATATAAAAAAAACAAATAAACTTTTTCAAAAATTATATATATTTATATTTTTCTCTTTGGTGGTGGTCGATTGAGTGAATCAATCAGTTGTAAAACCAAGTGCAGAGAAACTTCAACATGTCAGCAGAGTACTTACATAATACTTGTATGTGCACCGGATCGCTGGTATCCCCTCTGTCAACAATGTTGCTCGCATTGCATATGTACTGTCCTTCATCTGCTCTTTGTACTTTGTCTAAGATGAGAGGATTTTGGGAACCCAGGAACATCTTCCAGGAAGTGTCACTTCTATCATAACGGTACCAGGAGTAGATCAAATTGCGGGGATACGCATCAGTTGTACAATTGAGTTTGAGCAATGTGCCAATTTTCACTCTTTTATTTTGAAAAGAAATGGAGGTGTTCCTTGGTTTGTCTGGAAAAAGAAACAGCTTTCAGATTATCTCTGAGAGTAAAACAATCTATACAGCATCGGTGCTAATTCTTTTTTCTTCACAGACATACGGAATACAGAGGTATACAGAACTCACATCGAACCCGAAGTTGAAGTGTTTTTGATCCAGAACCCACAGTGTTCTCAGCTTTGCATGTGTAGTTACCGCTGTCTTCTGGTTTGATACGTTCAACAGCATATGTCTGTTCCCATTTAAGAATTTTTTTGTCTTTCAGCCAAGTAAAGGAGCGTGCTGGTGGGTTGCTTCTCTTAGCAAAACATTTGAAACTGACACTGTCACCTTGTATAAATTCCCCTGGGCTTCTTTTAGGCTCCTGTAAAATCTCTATGTCAACATCAGGTACATCTAAAACAGAAGTTGTGAGTGTTTGGTGAGGTTCAATTAAAAATCAGGGCTGATAAATCAGAACTACAAAAGGATGAAACATGATTCTCATTTAAAATACAGGCCTTTTCCAAATACAGTATCATAAACTGCACCAATGTAAGTTTAAACTACTGGGAATCAAAAACATTAACGAGACATTCAGGTATAAGAAAATCTGGTGAAAAAAAATAATATTTAAACAAGCCAATTAAAGGAATTTAAGTAAAACAGTACTCACATGTAACACTGATAGTCACCACTTCTGAGTTTTTAGTCCCATAAGTGTTTTGAGCTGTGCAATGGTACGATCCAGTGTGGGCTTCATTAACTGATAGGATCGTCCAGCTGGCCGCTGTGGATTGCGTTTGGTTGTCTTTCATCCATTTAAAAGAGGGGTTAGGCTGTCCTTTAGCAGAACAAGTGAGAGTGACAGACTGCCCTTCCTTCACATTTGTAGAGCTTGTCTTTGCTGAGATGCTTTTTGGAGCATCTGTTTTAGAAAATAAGTACAGGTTGCCAAACATTAGGTACACAGTGGGTTGACTGTTAAGGCAAATATACATTCAGCAAGTACAGCAAGGCGGAGAGAGCTAATCAAGTTCATCGCTTTTACTGAAATGGCTTAGAAAGGTTGGGAACATGCAGGTTGTTTTTGACATCTTTCATCTTGCACCCAAACAAGTTCATTTCTTGATGGGAGATCTGTTTGAATCAACTTAGCAATTCTTATCATCCATCCTGATCTGATTCAGTTTCACAGAGAAGTTTGTGTGTTCCAACAGAAATTGTCCACTTATCAGTAGAAAAGACATTAATAAACTTCTCCAGTCATGCACTCACATCCTACAGTAAGGCTGATGTTCCGGATCAAACATGTGTCGCTGTTGTTCTCTGTTTGGCATGAAAACATGCGCCCATCATCTTGCCAAGTGGCTTTAAAGCTTAATGTGGTCCCTTTAGGGTTCTGTGATGTTGTTGATCCCGGGGGAATTAGTCCAAAATCATCTTCGATTTTGAGCTCTGAAGGACATGAGCTTAATGTGGAGCATGTAAGTGTTACGATGTTATTTTCAATCACGTTTTTTGGTTCCTCAAAAGTGAGTAAGCATGGATTTTCTGCAAATACAAGCAAAAGAACGAGTCAGCTGCAATGTGTTGAACTGTAAAAGTGTAAAATAAAAGAAGTATGAATACATTTGGTTTAGGAACAATGTGACGCACAGCACCACGACACTTTGAAAGATTGCTCTGGAGTCATAGATTGATATTACTGGCTGAATTAAAAGTTTTTGCATGATTTAAAATATCTTTTGTGGTCTGATGATTGGACTACCTGGTGTTCATCGTGTCAATCAGTATGAGCAACAGAGTGCAGCCTGAGAGACCATTTTATTGATATTTCTCATGAGAACCCCAATGAGATGCAGAAAAAGGAGTTCTCATTCTACTTGTAGGTATGATCCTTTTAAGTAAAATCTGAGTGAAATTGTTTATTTAAAAAAAATTACCAGATTTGATCAGTTTGCTGGTGTATACTATGCAGTACCTCTGTACCTATGCATTTTTGTGCCACAATTTTTTCAATTCTGTTATTTTTATCATATTATTGAATTTTAACCAATCAGATTGTCACTACAGCAGCTCATTTCAATATTTCTTATAGTGTAAAATATGTGAATATATTATACCTTTTAGTATGCCGATCTTTGCACTTACCCGTAACTGTGAGGTTCATAAATGGTTTAGTCGCCCATTTTGTTTCTCCTATAAATCTAAATGAATAGTTTCCAGTGTCGGTTTTGTTCAGGTCGCGGATCAAAATACTGCACGATGACGCTGTTGACTTTGCATTTTTCCATCTTATATATGGAGAGCCAACATAGTCCACCCTTTTTGCAAAATGTGGACTGACATGTTTTGTTTTAGAACTACTGTAAATAATAGTTGCACTATAATTTCCTATCTGAGTCCAAACTGCATCCTTCATCCAAAACCAATGTGCATTATCAATCATAATATCGTTTAAGACTTTGCATTTGATTTCAACGCAGGACCCTTCTACTGCCGTCAAGTTGGAGTCTTCTAATTGGAAGAGATCAAAAGCAAAACCTACAGTGATGAGAAGTGGAGAAGTTAGTCCATCAATGTGACCTTAATGCAGTGTTAAAAGAGAACATTGCTCTTATCATGGAGTAATGAAACACTTACTTTTCGTTAGAGCCAGCAATATCAAGCACCCAGAAATATGAGCTTTCATTTTCAGGACTTAAGCTTGATTTCTGCAACAAAAACAGAATTTGTACACGCCTCAACACATCCCAGAACAGTTTTAATGCAATTGAATCATGATGTGATTTGTAACAAGATAGCTTGTGTTTTCAAGGGTGAAATTATTACACTGCAGAGTATTTTCCCCACACATCTAACAGTGAAACTGTCATTTTGGAAAAAGATTGACAGATTTTAAAACTCCCCTCCAGTGATTGATAGATTAGTGTCCATAACAAACCTTTGTTCATTGATTCTATTTGTTTTATTCTGTTTGTTTGTTTTTTACTTTAACACCTAAAATATATACCGGGTAACATTTTCATTTTTGTTAAAATAGCTTTTGTTTGCTTCATCAGTCATGCATTTGACAACTCATTGCACACACAAAAATGAAAACACATAATATATATTTATATATAGACACACGATGCATTATTTTATGAATTTTGTCGTTTATCCTTCCAAAATTTAAATGTGACACAAGAAAAAAATAAATTCAGTCTCAAAGGTTCAGAGCGTATTTATCACTTCAAAGTGCAGCTTTGTGGATACAAGGTTAGCATTTCCAGGGGAAGCCTGAATCCAGATCAGAAATAATTGAACACGTTTCCCCTTCATGTCAAACAGCCTTTACAAAGGAAAACTCAACTTTTTCTAGAAAAAACCAAAACAGAACGTCAAACCAATCGCAGTGCTCGAGATGACTCTTTACAAACTTTGCTTACTGATAACTCATGTCTTGAATTTGGCAGTATTGGAACCAGAATTATTCAGAACACAATGTACAGAAATAAGCTTATTCTTACCTCTGAGGACCCACTTACAGAATGTAGAGAGCACAACTCCTCCTAAAGTAGCAATGAGGAAGTTTTCACAGTCGACTGAAAATCTCGAAAACATTTGCATGTCCAGTTAGGGGAGAATCTCTTAGTAGTAAAGAAGAAGGTGATTCCTTTTTTTCAACATGCTTTTTACACGCATTCAGTTGAACTTCCTTCAACTTCCTCTATTCAAGGCATTATTAAATGCAAACACTTGCAGCAAAATCTTGCCAAATTGTCAGACATCACCACCCTTGGACTTTCACCCAGAGAATAATTTCCTTCACTAAAAGGCAAACACAGGTTCAACCACTGATGAGGCAAGAGACGAGGTTTGATGTTGTTAAAAACAATATAATTTTTATTTTAAGGGGGGAAAAAAGCATTAAAACACACAAAAGCTAAGCAGCTGGGGGGACAGGGACCAGTGCAAGGGAGGACGGAATCCCCCTTGAATGACGAACCACAATCAAAGGGAAACACAGCAACCACAAAGAAAAGGTGGCAGGGGGACACCACCACCCGAGCCATCAGTACTGCCACCAACAGGGCTGCATCTAACAAACATGGAGTTAGCGCCGAAACGACGTGTAATTCTAAAAGCCACCTATGCTTGAGGAGGCTCTGCTGCCATAGAGCAATGCTTGTTTTTTGTTTTTTCAAACCATCACAGAGAACCTTAAAGTTCCTGGCATTTATCTGCAAAAACGACTTTTGTATTAAAAGTGAAAACGTGCTTCTGAACATTGCACGAAGAGAAAAACCTTTGACCTCACGTCCCCTCTCTGAGAGCAGCCGCCAGTATGTTCTGAGCATCGGCTGCCATCTCATCAATAGCGCTGTTTAAGGCTTGCAGCATGGCCGCAAAGGAGCGGCTTACAGAACGAGCATTTCTAGGCATCGCCATCTCCAGCAGCTTTGACGAAACTGTGGCCAAGTCCTTCTCTGCCACTGCCAGGCGCCTTTTCACTTCACCTTTGCTGACCTCCGCTGATAGTGCACAGGCTCGTAACTCTTTGAGTTTTGTAGGCTCTCTGCCTCGCTGTCGGGCTAGTCGCTCCACTGATTCATCATCCAGGCAAAAAGATAACCGTGCTTTGGCCAAGATCCGCACTCCTATGCTTGAGTCCACCATAGATGCCACAAAGGGAACAGGAATAGCTGACACTCCACCTGACAGGGAGGCAGCAGCCCATACTAGAGCTTTGAACGCTTCCTTTTTTTGAGTGACCAGGGTCGAGGTGAGCGTTGGTAAAGCCAAGACAAGGGCATGTGCTCGGATCTCTGGAAGGTCTTTACTCATATCTGTTAACAGACTAGGGAAGTCAAACTTCTCCAGCGTGGCTGCTCGGACAAGATAGACTTTAGGCAGCGCCACACCCTTTGATTTCAGCACTTCCAGACTGGCTTTCCTTTTTTCTTCCAGGATCTTTTCTGAGTCTTCCACTGAAGCTAGGAGGAGGAAGTACACAGTCTGTCGCTGCAGGGAAAGCGCCTCCAAGAAAAGCTCCACACTGTTGGGTTGGACTGTCTGTGTGGATGTCATAAAGACCGCATTGTAGCGGAGGAACCTGTAGCTATCCATGTATCCCTCTGGTTCAAATGGGGATGTGTCTGGGACAGGTGGCAGGTCCCACAGGCGGAAGTCAGGGTGTTTAGGGTTGGGATAGCCTGCTACACCCTCTGGAGCAACAGGGGATGGAGATGGAGCTGCTCCCTCATCGTTGGCCCCGAGACCACGGAGGGAGTTCATAAAGGAGGCCTTTTCTTCCCCACGGTCTCCCACCACAGCCAAGTTGATCCTGCTGATAAGGAGGTCTTCCACTGCTTCCTTGACATCTGATAACCTGTTGCTCTCAATAGACTCTTTAAGGGTCTCAAGGAGGTTTAGGCCCCTGAAGATGTCAGCCATTGCTGAAGAAAGATGAAAAGTGCAGTTATTTAAAAAGGCCCTACAAAACTGTACTGTCCAGCACCAGAAGCAATAATTATTTTTGGTGTCACAGAAAATAACCTGCTAAAGAACTGTACCCAGGAAAGTTGTTATGTACTTGTAGATTATTTAAAGTCATCGTTTTTTTTTGTTCATTTCTTTCCACCCCACAGTCTGTATTTAAGGCATAGACAATAACTAAGTCACACACTGAAATCGACTGAATGGTTTTTAATGGTTCACAAGCAGGAAATTGTGTTCACTGACACAAGATTTCCCCTCTAGTATTCTCATATATTTCAACATACTGTTTGAAGCCCACAGAGGTACAGAAAAATAAAGACTTAGCAGAAGACAAAAACAAGTGAAAATGCTGAAATGTTAAAAATGCATTTCTGTTGATTCCACTCAACAACGCTGCACACACTTACCTGCTCGCCTGGAACAGAAATAGCGCTCGTTTAAATATTTTGCTGTCGGATGCTGGTTGTCCTGCAGCTCTGAGGCACTGACAGCTTCAGGTTGATCTATTTAAGGGTCCATCCAGCTAGTGGAGCATTCTAATCCTGTAAGCTCAGCCCTAATCCAAAATCACTTTAAGCACATACACGATTAATCTGAGTGTGTAAATCTAGTGGCTTCCGTATGTTAGCCTACTGGAAGGCATAGGGAAAATAAGATACTTTTATAATGATGCATTATCTATAGCTCAGGAGCTTGAAAAAGGGACGACTGGACCTCTTTTTGTTTCTTGAAAACATTTCTCCTCTCACCTGAAATGCTTCTGCAGTTCTCAAACCAAAAGGTGGAGAGACCCAGGGATTTAAGTCCAGTCCAGGTATTCAAGCTACAGAGACTACTGTCACCTGGAGGACTGAGAACCTACACAAACACATTATTCATTAAAACAGGCAAATATTATAAAGCAAAGGTTCACAACTAAGTACAAGTGTTATCTGAGAAATCATGTTAATAGAACAGTGAATGTAGCCGAATGTATGGTTATGAAAATGTGTCTCGAGGATATACTTTATTTATGTAAATAAAAACAGAATGCAGTGATTTATGAACCCAAATCATTGCACACCCAAATTCTATTCATTGTAGAGTGTACATGCAGAGGTATTTTGATGACATATTTCCCTATTTTGCAAAATATGCTTCTATGCAGATGACATCTTTTTCGGGGAAAGCCTTGCATCTTTCAGCAAGACGATGCTAAACCACCACTAAACTGCATCTATTATAAGAGCATGGGTTTGCAGCAGAAGAGCCTGGGTGCTGAACAGGCCTTTCTGTGGTCCAAATGTTTCAGCAACTGAAAAAACTTGGCACACCATGAAATGAAAGGTCCAGCGACTGTCTCCTCACTTCCCAGATGTTTTATGGACTGTTGTTAAAAGAAGAGGGGATGCTATGGAGCAGTAAACCTAACCCTTTCCCAACTTTTCTGTTGACCTCTCCCTTAGATATACGGTGAGGAATGCAGCCATTTTGGAGGGGTTCAAAGTAGAGCCGCTGGTCCTCCACATGAAAAGGAGCCAGTTGAGGTGGTTCGGGCATCTGACTAGGATGCCTCACGGGTGCCTCTTGGGTGAGGTGTTCTAGGCATGTCCCACTGGGAGTCGGCCCTGGGGCAGACCCAGGACACGCTGGAGAGATTATATCTTGGCTGGATGCTAAAACCTTTGCACTGTTACTTAACTGGAATTATTAACTCCAGTAGAAGGGCTTAACCATCACTATGCAAAACAATGTTTAAACTCTTTTGCAGTGCCACTTTTATCTCAATGCATTGGCCCGACGGCACAAGATTGCATATAAAAAAGCCCAATATTTTGCTAAAATTTTTTGATAAAGTTTAATTTCTGATCAAATCTTCTGATTTCCTGAACCCAGTCCTTGTTTCTGCTACCCACAGTACCACCCGATCTGATAAATCCTGGAAACATCCCTCCACCTAATAAACTAATACTAACAATTAATAATTTCCCCTTGCAGTCAATAATTTTGAAGATAAGATCAGACTGAAAATCAAACTTAGGGTAAAGCCGTACACCAACAGCTTTAGCTAGTGTAAATAAAATGACACTCTAATAAAATGGGGATCTGTTTTTGTGGCGCTGCTTGTTTCTCTTTCAGTGCTGACACACTGCAATAGCATCCTGACAGTTTCTTTTTCATCTCATTTACAAAATTTCTTGTTTGGCAATTCTGATAAAGAGGAACAATGTAATCCTAATAAAACTGATACAGCTATAATACTCTACGCTCAAAACTCTAGAACAGTGCTGTAGAGTTTCCCCCTTCTTTTTTTAAAGAGGAACCCAGTATGCAAAATAACTTGCACCTGCTCGGTGTCAGATGTTATTTTATCTTTTCATCGATCAGTGGCTCCCCATCGCTTATAACAGCTCTGTTATTTCTTCACTAGTTTATGTATTTTTATTCTTTTTAAGTATGATAATTTCATGGCGTTTCACAATCCATTGGCCACTACTGACCAGAAATTGGAAAGTTCACTGAAATGCTAAAAGCGAATAGTCGAGTGTGTTTTAAAAGAAAAAAAGGGTTCATACCTAAAAAAAAAAAAAAAAAAAGACGCAAAGGGGAAAAAAAAAAAAAAAAAAAAAATTTCCAAGAAAAAA
>VUQK01030204.1:36332-46449 GCA_015106715.1 Bujurquina vittata
CCCCCCCTAGCCCCCGCTGCCCCCCCCCCCCCACCCCAATCCACTGCACCACCCCATCCCTGCAGCTGAGCCACAAACCACAACCATCCACCACAATGATAAACGGGGATTATTTTACAGCGTGACTCATGCAAAGCAACTCTAATAGACTGTGGGTAAAAATATGTATGTGTAGCTGGAACAGAGCGGCAGAGATGCTGTCCAGACTACATTTGTGGTCACACTACGTGGCTGTTGCTCGCTGGGACACTGCGGCACCTTTCTTTCTGCTGCAGCTCAAACCAGCTGTCTGACACCCTGTTTCATTTCCTCATTAATACAGCACATATTGGAATAATACAGCACATATTGGAACTCATTAATCTGCAGAAATTTATGATTTGGAAAACACTCTGTTCTCTTTTTTCTGTCCTGTCCAGCACCTTTAGCAAATCTGAATGTCCTGTTGTGCCAAACACATTTACTATGCTAAGAAGAGTTCTATAGTCTCTCTCTATTTTATTTTATTATTTTTTTCTTCTCTTTTCAAGTATTTATTATTGACATTGGTATCTTAGTATGCTGGGTGGGGATAGGGGGTAGATTTAAAAAAATAGAGGAGAAGCAAAAATGAGAAGAAGGAGAAAAAGAAAAGGTACAAGAAATCGAGAAAATGGACGGAAGAAAAATGGGAGGGAAAAAAGATTAAACCTCTCCAACCTGTCCCACATCGGCCAAGGTACAGCAAGTCCCAGTCTAACTAATATCCATGCACTGAACTCACCAGCCTGCCAGAAGAGTTTCAACAAAAACACAAACCCTTTGAAGGCAGGACTGTTTTTCTATTAGTAGATTCAATTTAATTGGATTTCTATAGCACCAAATCACAATAAACAGTTGCCTCAATGTACTTTACTGCATATTGTAAGGTAAATACCGTACCACGATTACAGAGAAAACCCAACAGTCAAAACAACCCCCTCTGAGCAACCACGTGGTGACAATAGGAAGGAAAAATCGTGACCGGCTGGAGCTGAGGGGAGAGAGACAGGAAAAAAGACACTCCCTGGAAGAGAGCCTGAAATTAATAACTAACAGTTAAATGTGGAGTGTGTATAAAGAGAGAAAAGAGGTGAATGAAAAAGAAATACTACAGTAAGTGCATCATGGGACCGCTCCCAGCAGTCTAGGCCTATTGCCTACTGGAGCATAACTAAGGGATGGTTCTGGGTCACCTGATCAGCCCTAACCATAAGCTTGATTAAAAAGGAGAGGTTTTAAAAAAGGAAAGCTGCAGGCCCTACAGTTCGAGAGCAAAGTGCTCTGTTGTGGTGATAAACTATGGGGTCTTTAAGATAAGGTGGAGCTCAATTATTCAAGGCATTGCATATTAAAAAAAAAGGATATTAAATTAAATTCTGGCCAATGAAGCCAATGAAGAGAAGCCAATATGGGAGAAATATGCTCTGTCTTTCAAGTCGCTGTCAGCACTCCTGCTGCAGCATAAATTCAAATGTTAATAGAGGAAGAAGGATCTGGTATTGACAGAAGACTTTAAAATGTTGTCAATACATCAGTAAATCTATTTGCTATTAAGGACAGACTAGTTCAAATGTAAGGTAGGTATTCTGAAATTATACTGAACCGCTGAAAGAGGAAAGTCTGGCTGACATGTGATAAAGAGGAAAGTGTTGCACTTCATCAAACTGCCATATTAACACCTGCACTTTTACATTCATTTTTGGTGAGTTAAATGCTTTTATTTAAAAAAAAAAAAAAAGCCTCAAAAAACATACAGGAAGCTCGGTTGGTCAAACTGCACAGGAAACAGGTCCAAAGCTGACAACACAGATGTCAATACAGGATGTTGCACATTCATATTTTCCATACTGATGTGACAAAATTTGATTACTGTCCCCTGAGGATTAATTCTGGACCCCCCCCCAAAAGTGCCCAACAGCTCTGAATAAAATACCCAAACTGGCTCAAAACTTTGCGATGATCACCCAAGCATTTGCTTCCATTTATTCAATTTCTAAAAACAATTTTTTTTTTTTTAAATGCTTGCACATACATTTACTGCAGAGTATAACTGCTCTTCTCGTCATACCACATCAATTCCACAATCTCAGGCTATCACTGTAGATAACAAGAATGCAAATAAGAATACTGAAAAAGAAAAACTGCCTATACTGTAATACAAGTGGTATAAACATTTAGAAAAAGGAAGTACACAAGAGTTGCAAAACAAGAGAGAAACAAACTGTTGTCATGTTGAGGAACCACCCACATGAGATATGTTGATGCAGTCATAATATCGGATGTCTACTATCTGTCAAACTGTGAGTTGGTTAGCTTTTTTAATTTCCCTCATGCAGCACAATGCATACTGTTCAAAGAATGATGTGCGTACCTCATATATCAGAACCACATTAAATACATTATTAAATGAATGCCTAAAGTATCTGCATTCACCCAGTTAAATGTTTAAGGGATGCGCAGTAATTATTAGTATACACCGACTGTTCTCAGAAGAGTCACTGAAATATATCTTTACGTACTTCCTTATTAGATATTACTATATTTCATTGTGTCTAAACTTCCTGTTCTCACATTTGCCACAATAAGAGGCTATAATTGTCACGTGTGAATTCACACAGAGAAATTAAGTGTTATGAGCTCAGAAACACAAGTCCTGAGCCATGAGCGGTTAGCTTTTCAAGGTTTGAAACAAGATTGGATTTTTGGGACCACAACAGCAAAGGTGTTCTCGCCCCTCCTCCACTGTGAAACAGTCAATAATGTAACTGAATGAAATAATTACAAATATCTATCACATTAACTCTGAGCTTAGTTAAATGCCATTTTGGCCGCATTTACCTTATTTATGACTGAATTTGTCTGAAGTGACAAAAAGCTAGCATGCTTACATGCAGCTGCTAATTTTGCCTGATACAGTATACATAGACACATTATATTGCCAAAAGTATTCACTCCCTCATCCATATCATTGAATTCAGGTGTCCCAATCACTTAATCAAGCACCCAGGCATGCAGACTGCTTCTACAAACATTTGTGAGAGAATGGGTCGCTCAGGAGCTCAGTGACTTCCAGCGTGGTACCGTGATAGGATGCCACCTGTGCAACAAGTCCAGCTGTGAAATTTCCTCACTACTAAATATTCCACAGCCAGCTGTTTGGGGTAGTATAACAAAGTGGAAGTGACTGGGAATGACAGCAACTGTGGTAAAATGATGCTGAGGTGCACACAGGTCACTGCAGCCAAGCCTTACATCACCAAGTGCAATGCAAAGTGCTGGATGCAGTGGTGTAAAGCACACCACCACCGGACTCTAGAGAGGAGTTGGGATCGGCACCTTAGTTCCAGTGAAAGGAACTCTTAATGCTTCAACATATCAAGACAATTTCATTCTCCCAAATTTGTGGGAACAGTTTGGGGATGGCCACTTCCTGTTTCTACATGACTGCACACCAGTGCACAGCAGCTCCATAAAGACATGGATGAGGGAGTTTGGTGTGGAAGAACTTGACCGTCCTGCACAGGATCCTGACCTCAATCCAATAAAACACCTTTGGGATGAATTAGAGCAGAGACTGTGAGCCAGGCCTTCTCATCCAACACCATTGTCCGACCTCACAAATGCACTTCTGGAGAAATGGTCAAAAATTCCCATAAGCACATTTCTAAACATTGTGGAAAGCCTACCCAGACTAGTTGAAGCTGTAATAGCTGCAAAGGATGGGCTGACCTCATATTAAGCTCTACGTATTAAGAATGGGATGTTACTCAAGTTCATATGCATGTTAAGGCAGACAAGTAAATACATTTGGCAATATAATGTATAGCTCAAAACATACAGTGATTGGAGCACTGTACTACCCTCATCTTTCCCTACAAACTTCATCTTCTGCTTGTAATGGTTGTCTCACTGGATGCTTCACAAACAGTTTATTTCTAAAATTCACTTTTCATATCTAACCCATTATTTCTTCCACACTGGAATACAGCGCCACATCCTCACCTCCCTCCTCCTCAGCCTGCTTTGCATCATTGTCCTCCCCAGTGATCAGCTCCTTCTCTTCGTTGCCCTCCAACATTTCACTGTCCTCTTGGCCGTTCTCTTGCCTCATTGCGTCTCTCTTTATTTCAGCATACTCTGTGTCTGCGGTTTCTTGTGACTTCGCTGCCTCTTCAGAATTCCTGGTTTTTAATGCGGAGAAGTTAATGTCGGAGTACTCCACCTCTTTCGGTGCTTGATCGACATCAGGCTCTAACTGCCCATCAAACTGAGCTCCTCCTTCATCGTCCTCTGGCTCATGGATCCCATCATATACTGCTGCTTGATCCGCATCCATCTGTCAGGACCAATGCAGAATTTACAGCCCATTCGCCAGAGAATAAAAGCCACACAATTTTAGTTTGTAGTTACATGACAGAAAAAAGTATGAGCTTGATATTATATCAAAACCTTTAATCAACATAAAACTAGAATAATATTCTGGTAATTTGCATTACCATTGTAACAGCTTCAGTGGTCACCATCTCTAGGTTCTCAGACAGATGTGCAGATGTCTTCTGTTTTTTTCTGTGAAAACAAGTAGCAGGAATGACTCTTAGTGAGTGTTTTATGTTCTCATTCTGGTTTTTCTCCAGGTAAAAAGGCTGTCCATATATATATTTATGACCACTTTCAAAAAGAAAACAACTATTACTTGAAAACCACCAAAGCCTGTGAGAGATTACAAGATATCTTCAGTTCTATATCAAAAATAATGCAGTGTGGCTGAACTTTTTGGGGTTTTTGGAAATAGAAAATGAACATATAAATGTAATTGTACCTGCAAGACTTTGTTAGCAAACAAAGAATGATTGGTGAAAGAACGATCCCAACCACAAACCCCGCCAATGCTGCAAAGATGACTTTCGTTTCTTGAACAATCTGTAACAGTTCACTGAATGGATCTGAAATCAAAAGGTTAAATCTGTTCACAGTGACTGTCTAAAACATCTAAAAACAAGTGAAACGTTATTTCAGCTGCAAATATGCACTGCGTATGTACCTATTACTTTACTTTGTGACTTTGTTGCAATCGTGAGATTTGCCGTGTCAATGCTGTTGTTGCTGACACACTCTACGCTGATGTTGTCAAAGTGTTTCAGAGGCACAGTGACGGTGCTGGTGACTGTCCTGTTGGATACAGTGGTTGTTACAGAGTACTTGGTGTGGTTCTTCACGTGTGGCCATTTGATGGTGGGTAAAGGAAACCCCTCACTGATACACGTACAGGTCAGGACCTCTGACAGATGCTCACACACAGAGGTATTCAAGATTTTTGGACCAACTCCGGGAGCTGAAGAATAACCTTAGCATCAGGGCAAAAGCAGAGAAAACTCTTATGAGCATTTGAATTCCATTGAGGCACAACATGTAAGAAACCCTAGAGATTTCAAATGAAACTGATCGCTTTAAATTAAATTATAAAATAATGAGAGACAGAACTCCTGTCCTAAACTAGTTTATGATTCTGACCTCATCCATAAACAACATGCTGCATTATGGCGATTAGAATTAAATTTGCTTTACACGTTTTAGTACAAACAAGTTTACTTTGTGTTAAGCTAAAATATTTTAGATGTTTCGAAGAAGGCGCAAAAACATGTCACTGTTATGAAACAAAGTTGAGCGTTACACAGTTATTATTATTATTATTATTATTATTATTATTAACACTTTAGCCAAGAGTAATACTCACTGTTTTTTATGTCCTTTTTAGTTTGGGTCACAGTGAAGGTGGTTGCAGTACTTTGGACTACAGATGAAGAATCAGGGCTCACACTTGAGCTGCTTTTCGGTGTCGCTGAGAAATTGAAAAAAAACCAAAAACAAAACACGAGTATCAGCGTAGAGATCATTACTTACTTTCAAGTAGACATAGCACCACTTTGCTAAATATTTTTTAATTGAAAAAAGAAAGCAATGTGCAGCCACTCGCTGTCTTCTCAACAGTGGTATGATGCAGAGTCTGAATTGGTGAGGTTACTGATGACGATGCTGCAGTTCTTCTTTTGCAGGTCAGACTCCTGCAGCGGTACCCCAACCTTTAAACTCAGAGTCTTATCGTTGCTGGAGTCAGATATTGTTTCATTGTGCTTGTACCAAATTACACTTTGGACATCAAAATCATCTTCTGTAGCAAAGTAACAGCGCAAAGCACGCACTCCAGCCTCTGCAGGTACGTTACTTTCACATAAGCATGATATTGTATTTTTCCCTTTGCACAGCTTCACTCACTTGTTCCAGAACCTGCAAATGCAAAATGAAAGGAGACAAAAAAGGAGAGAGGAAGCTGAGTTTGTGGAAAAATCAAAACTGATGGTCAAGAAAGACCATTTATATTAATCGATGCTTCTTTTATGTCACTGCTGTTACCAACTGATATGTTTGGCCTGATATATGCCTGACATAACTTATATAAACGATGATGTACACAGATGTTGAAAAGGCTACGTTCCTTTTTGTTTTAAGTACGTTTCCAAACACCACTTTTAAAACACATTAATTTTTCTTTACATTCAAATGTTGAAGATTTAAATGGTTTCTTTCTCTACCTTTTCCAGCACAGAGCAGCATGACCCAGATGAGAGCAAACATTCTGATTTAATAATCTTCTCTCCACAAGATAAACTCTTCCTTTAAAATGCACAAACACACAAAAAGGTGCTATAAGAAATACAGAAAGTTCAGTGGATGATGACTCACAAACAGGAAGTTACAGTTACACCTTAATAATACCGAAGTTCTGTGTCACCAATAAACTTGAGTAGGTTCTCGTTTAAAGCACTTTGTGATATCTGTTCCTCAGTGAGGCAAAGAAGTGATGAATGAAACTCTGCCATCTCCAGACTTCTTCAGTTAAGGACACACTGCTAATTTTAACAAGCTTTGTATGATACTACTGAAGAGCGAAAACTACTGCAATATTTTAAAAACCGTAAAGGTGTTTTACCTTTTTTTCTGTCTGAATCTCACGCGCTCGTATCCACACACTGATCTCTGCAGGGCGTCTACTCTGAGCTGACTCTTCTTCTCTTCCTCCTCCTCTTCTGTTACTTCTCTTTGCACTTCAACAAGTTTCCAGGAAGTATGCTGGCCATTATTTCTGCTTAGACTGTCACCGCACTTAGATCTAAAAACCTCCTGTCACATACACATTATGATGTGTGTGTGAGACGCCTTAAAACCAGTGAAATCAAAGATCGTCTTGAGTATAAATTGCGATACTCTGAGATATTTTGGGGGATTCAGGCATTACTGCAGTTGTGTTTAAAAATGATTTTCAAACAAACCATCACACTTTATAATGCGTAATTTATGTGAAATTACGCCGTGTTCTCAAAAGCTGCTGGACTATTATTAACATTAACTTTGCCCTAAATGCAGTAGCATCACTTTATTCTCTGTTATTCTCTTTAACTTTCTGTTCACAATCATTTTTAGCGTAATACAACAGTAACTGCAAAAATCTTTAGACATTGCAAGGTGTGGCAGAGTGTGACAAAGGAAGAGTTTGCTGTGACTGATACGTCTCCCACAGATGCTTTCTGTTTCAAATAGTGAAATATTGCTAAGTGTGATACTGTAAGTCAAGATAAAAGGAGAAGTAATCTATGACAACTTTAACAGACTCACAAATACAAAATGAGCTTAAAATATTTTAAATTGTCACTCTCTTAAAATAACTGCCTAAGTAAATTTTTTAATGAAAGTTTTAATTTTGCTTAAATTATCATATTTTTGATGTTTCATTCAGTTTTTTTTTTGTCTTTTCTGAAAACTCTGAAAAAATGACTTAGGGCAATAATTTAAGAGGTTGACCATACAGTATGTAAAAAGAAAAGCAATCCTTTGAAAAATGACCTTGAAAGAATACACAATTCAACTGGAAAGTGTTTTTTATTGTAAAATTTGCACATCATCTCATCTCTTTGCTGTAATAAAGAAAAAAAAATCCAGAGAAATGGAAATATAATACAGAAACCATAAATTTGAAAGATAGTGCCGCAACTTCTCAATTGTCTCAAGCATTATGTTTAGCTGGTTTGCACAAGACTGGCCAGCACCAAAAAAAAAAAAGAAACTAACTTCATGTATGTTTTGTGCAAGCAGCTTCCTTTGATCTACACTGGTAAAGTTTTAAGATTAGGCAACGTCATGTAAAATATGGGCTGATGTCATCACATTTAATTGGCTAAAATTTGAGCTAATATATTATCAAAGTTAAACTGTGTATTTTAACACAAACTACTAGGTGCCTTCAAGTAACTAAACAACTTAAAAATGAAACCAGAAAGAGATTCAAACTCATATTTCCTATAATTTTTTATTATTGTTTAAATGCAAATGCTTACTGGCTGCTTTAGGGCTGTACTTCAAGATTTGTGTATATGTTTTACCTTTTGGTGTGCGACATTTAAAATAAACTAAAAATGTGTAACCTAATTAATCTTATATTGTGAACAGAGTTTACCACCACTGGTTTTTATTATGTTGCCCTAAAAACACCTGCGATCTTCCACTTCTACACAATCAACTTGCCTCACTCGCACCACCTTGTGGCAGAAGCTGTGCAGTCCACATCCAAATTCACGGTAGTTTAGAGGCTACTTATCAATTACTTTTGAACACTTGGAACAGGAAAAACAAGGAATGCTGATACATGTTAAATCATTAACTGACAGTTGGCATGTGATAAAATGAATAAAATGAAAATAAAATGTCACCAGAGGACCCAGTGGTTCACAACAGCTCTGGCAGATGTCACTGATGGATGTTCTTCCAGTTAAACCTCTGCTATAAAAATGCTTTTAGATGTTTTTTTTAAATTAGACAGAATTTATACCCACACTAATTTATACTACACAAACACAGGTGGGTGTACAGAGCCAAGCTTCAAGGGACACATGGTCATAAAGGAACTTGATGCAGTGTTACATGAACCAAGAGTGGGCATCAGAGAGCGGATATAACAGGCCTCAAATCTGTCATTCTAATCTAAGCATACAGTGTGGATTTAATACAGTGTACATGACCCAATAATTGTCAATAAACAATATGAGAATAATAGCTGTAAATACCAATATCACAGTACTAAAAAAAATCCTAATGATTTTAACAAAGTCTTCCATAATATTTTATCTGGAAAAAGAAACTCATTAAAAGAGAGTAACAGAAATATTTTGAATTTTTGTCCAACTGCCTCCTATTTTGATCCTTGAGATCCATGACAGCCACAAGGAGCTCTACCTCCATGGAAAAGAGGTTTAGAGGCTAAGATCGAGGCAGCACAGAGGGAAGTTTGCCAGCTATCAGAGTTGCGGGAAGGTGTGATGTGTAAGAAGTACAACAGGCTGTCCATACCTGAGGCCAGTCTGCCAAGCAATGACTCACAGCCTGGGCTAACCGCCTAAAGACGTATGCAGGAGGAGAATAAACCAGCTGTTTATTGGTATGATAAGAATAGCTGATTCACTGTTCATTTTTTCCATTTCAATTCCATTTTCTTTCTTCAGGCTTTTGTTACAGCAATTAATATAAAAACAATAAAGCAAAGAGGATGGTGCTTACAAGTGAGGGTGTGTTATAAAACACGTGCAGTTGAGTTTCAAGGCATCTACACTTACCGCATGTGGTCTGTGGTCATTCTGTCACTTGAGTAATCAAACTGTTGTCATGCTGAGAAAACAGCCAACGTCTTAATCTCTTATCATCATCAAGAGCTCAAACTGTGATCTGGGTGGCTTCTTATTTCTCTCTTAGAAATATGAGTGTTTGACCTATATATAGTACGTATGAAGTCTTCAGTTAATAGTCTCACGAGAGTCACTGAAGTTTATATTTCTGTACTTCCTTATTAGGCATCACTCTGTTTTCAGCGTGTCTAAACTTCCTGTTCTCACCGTTTGCCGCAGCAAGAGACTAAAAGTGTCGTCTGTGGATTCACACAATTTTAAGCCGTGAAAGAAAAAGGAAATATAAATATTGTGAACACCTCTCCAGAGTTCTTTTTTTTTTTTGTGAAGTGAGAAAAAGACGGAAGGACAAAGCTGGACTTCAA
>VUQK01030207.1:9087-23573 GCA_015106715.1 Bujurquina vittata
GCAGCCCACTGTTGAATACACACCAGTCAGGGATAGCATAATTACCACCTGCCTAATATTGTGTTGGTCCTCCTTTTGCCTCCAGAACAGCCCTGACCCATCCGGGCAATGACTCCACTACACCCCTGAAGGTGTGTGCTGTGGTGTCTGGCACCAACATATCAGCAGCAGATCCTTTAAGTCCTGTAAGTTGTGAGGTGCGTGGATCAGACGTGTTTGTCCAGCACATCCTACAGATGCTCAATTGGATTGAGATCTGAGGAATTTGGAGGCAAAGTCGACACCTCATACTCATTGTTATGCTCCCCAGGAACCATTTTTGCGTGTCCAGTCCTGATTCTCACCTGCCCGCTGCTGGCACTTTCGGCAGGTGACGGATCAGCATGGGCATCCTGGCTGGTCTGCGGCCATGCAGCCTCATATGCAACAAACTGTGATGCACTGTGTATTCCGACACCTCTCGATCAGAATCAACATTAAAATTTTCAGCAATTTGAGCTACAGTGGCTCGTCTGTTGGATGAGACCACACGGGCCCATATGCACCAGTGAGTCTTGGCTGCCCATGACCCTGTCACTGGTTCACTGCTGTTTCTTCCTTGGACCACTTTTGATACATAGTGACCACTGCAGACTGGGAACCCCAGACCCCACAAGAACTGCAGTTTTGGAGATGCTCTATCAGTCGTCTAGCCATCACAGTTTGGCCCTTATCAAACTCACTCAAATCCTCAGTCAATTTTTCCTGCTTCTAATGCATTAACTTTAAGGACAAAGTGTTCACTTGCTCTTTACTATATACCACCCACTAACAGGTGCCATGATGAAGAGATAATAAAGAGTTATCCACTTCACCGCTCAGTGGTCATAAAGTGCTTGACTGCTGTATCATTTTGAAGAAGACACTTTTTGGGCTGTGATATTTTCAGAGTTCAATTGAAACATCGGTCATATAAACGAGTCACTGTTTAAATATATGATAATCATTTGATCATAGGTTAGTTCAGGCAGGCTACAGTCAGGCCACAATACTGGCAGATGTATGACTGCACACTAGGTCATATGTGGCACCTATAAACTACAGCAGACTCTGAACATGTTACTTTGCAATTTGAATAACAGTGGGCAAAATGAACTTAAAAAAATTAAAAATCTAGCACAGTCTGCTTAGGAGATGGCTCATGAAGCCACATATAGCACAGAGCACAATGAATTTGTGGAAACTTGGCTGTTAAGCAGTCTGAATAATAGTGGAGCTTATCATCTGTTCTGCAGTTTGAAAGACATCTGTTGGAACATGCAGCAAAACATATGCAGTATCTTAAATGTTTAATGTCTAAGTATACCTTCAATACTCAAATCCAACTCAGAACAAACAGCTGAGTGTATCTCTAGCTAACTTAGATGAGAGACAAATCTTTGCTTTATGCTACTTCTTTGAAAAATCAACCAAAAGTTACAAATGTTTTAAATTTTATTTAACAACACTTTTGCCACAAACACAAAATTGCATGTGCAATTTCTGAGTACAGTCTACAAAAGGTAAACAAGTTAAAGAGTTTTCTTTGGCTACAAACGCCACACAAACACAGCAGCTGAGAGCAGAGACGGGTGTGACTGTCCACGCCACCAGTGGCTTTACAACAGGAAAGCCTCTCAGTCTCGCTCCAGCTGCGCTCTTTCTAAACATCACTGAGTCAGCTGAATTAAACAGTCGGGGTACCGATCCAGCGAGGTCGTGTGCTCCAAATTTCTGGGAACAGTTTGGATAGCTCACCACAAACACATGAAATTGGCATCACACTCGATCTGTCTCAACTTCTGACTAACAAAGCTATCAGAACGTGTACTTTAAGTGATTACGTTTGTCTTAAATAGCTGCTCACACTTACATTACATCTGGCAATTTAGATAAACTGAACTGCACTAACTGAAGCCCTTCCGAAAAGCCAGACTAACATGGATGACAATTTTGCAATAAGTTTGTGGTCACCATTATATTTCTGCTAGCAGAATTTCAAGTTTCAAGGAGCTGGTGTCCAATGTTGCTGCCAAGCTGCTGCTTAAAACTGAGTCATGGATTAAGTCTTGGATTAAGGCCACAACAGTGTCCCCATTTTAGACTCCTACTTTCTTCTGCTTTTCTTGTTCCAAGCTCATCGTCTGAGTAAAACGCACTTGCTGGTCACATCACAGTTATTACGAGTTCTGACTGAACGTCTGCGGTCTCCTCCTTCCTCCGTCCACCCTCAGGAGGATGCTGTGCCAGCCCTCATGATCCTGAAAAGCGCGTTGACATTATTGCTTTTGATGGCATCTCGACAGGCGGCGATCACTTGGTTCTTGGGCTTGCCCACTGCACAGAAGGATACATGCAGCCAGATATAGATCAATAGATGGTATGTAAGCTGTAACAACAAAGGCTAGCCAAATTAAAAACTACCAACAGACTCAAAGGCCTAACATAAAACCTAACAAACAGTACTGCTGTGTTATGTAGTGCTTGTTAGAGGACAATAGCTTACCTCGGAGCCTACCAGCTCGCTGTATGGCCTGGTTGACAGACTTGAGACAAGCCAGAAGGGCATTGTGGTTGTTAGAGCGGATCTTGTATTCATTGATAAGATCCCTGTTGAGATCGTACAGCTCTCTGTAGCGCTTCTTCATAGTTGTCCTACAGTGAAAAAACACAAGAAAACGCTTCTGATTAAGAAGTCAGTAGTTTTTGCAATATTGTAATTATTTTCAAGCCAGAGGGACGAACATGAATGTCACTGTAACGGGGAATTTATACTTCTGTGTTAAATTTATGCTGCAGGTATGTAGCTGCAAACCCCTCTGAAATGCTATGCCATAACCTGATGTGCACCTCCCTGCAAATGTAACTACACGGCGCCTCGATGCAGCGCACAACTATTGTGACTGCTCCGATCAGGTCTCCTTCTGTACATTTCTGGCTACTTTTTTCACCGTAGTTTCTGAATGGATCAGGGACAGAATAATAATAGCTTTAATATGAGGATTCACACACAGTCAAACGTTTGGACATGCTCACGTGAGCACGTCCAAACGTTTGACTGGTACTGTGTGTCAGCAAATTCCTGGAGGCAGTCTGCCGAAGGCTTTGGAATGGATGTGATTGAATGTACAAAGAAGTGGAAAAACTCCAGGGACAAATATGTTTGTCTCCAGAAAAACAAACAAACAAACAAACAAAAATGTGGAGTGGAGTCCCAAGATTTTACGTTTCTATTGTGACTGTTGCCACATAAAACACTGGGACATGACCACAAGGTAATTAGCACCAGCATGATTGCTGATAACGGCACTTGCCACCTGCATAGGTTACATTGTTGGCTCTACAAAGATTCCCCACAGAACCCTAAATCAGCCATTAAGTTGTGCCTTTTAGGGCATACAGAAAACATGAATTCGGGAAGTAGCTGATCCAAATTCACTGCTTTATCTACAATAACAAGTGCGGCAAGTATTATGACGTGAAATACTGCGGTAACTCACATGTCACCCATAAGGCGAGCATCCTCTGCTTGCACCAGCATGTTCTTAATGTAGTTGGAGTGGTCAGCCATAGCTGCAGTTAGTTTCTGATGGACAGAATGGAACTCATCCACCTAGAACACATATTTAAAGGAACAGTTCACCCAAAATCAAATTCACGGATTTTTGGCCTGTAGTTTGATTTACGCATTTATGCATTTCGTCATCTTTGTATGAGTTGCCCAGTTTAGGAGATCGACTGAATGGTCAAAGGCTTTGGGCCACCCCTTTTAATCTTTGAAGTGGACTTTTAGTGCTACTGGCCCACGCTGTCCTGAATGTCTGACTGTGAGACCAGATGTCAACCTAAGCCAAACCTCAGTGAGGGTAGTGCGTAGCTCCTCAAAGTATGTGGGGAAGTCTGCTTCTGCTGACAGGTCCTCAAGTGCCAGGAAGGAGGCTAGTGACTGGATCAGATCTCCTGCTAGGTCAATATCGTCAGTTGTTATGGTGATCTGATTGGACAGATTAAGAATTAATTATTGAGTTGATTTGAAAGCCTCAAATTATTCTGCAAATACATGTAAACTAATCACGAACGAGCAAGTTTCAGACAAGTTCATATAAGAAACATTTTGTGGTGTGCATAATATAATTTTATAGTATGTAACCACATAGCTGAATTAAGGTTAAAATGAAACACATGGTTGTGTTTAAGTATACCTGTCCATTGCTGGCCATGCTAAAGGACAATAGCCCCCCTCCTCTTAGTAAATTAAAGGTAACTTCAGGACTTTCCACCCCCTCTGGAAGCAGGAAATTCTGATTCAGCCACATTACCACCTACACAAGAAAACATTCACCAGAGATAAGATTTAAATTTAAGAAAAGCATATTTTGATATATTGCTGCTTTCAATGATCTTGTGACCGCCTACCCTCTGTGGTCGGTCACTGATGCTGAAGGTGACTCTTCCAGTGGGCTGTGAGGCTGAGGAATCAACTGTGAGGTTATACATGGAGAAGCGAGGCAGCTGACGAGTGATTTCAAACACATGGAACTGGGTGCTAAAGAGGACAAAAAAAGAAGATGGAGAAGAGAAGAGAAGAGAAGAGAAGAGAAGAGAAGAGAAGAGAAGAGAAGAGAAGAGAAGAGAAGAGAAGAGAAGAGAAGAGTAGCATTAATTAGAAAAAACCTTATTACGCTGACAATGCAACATGAATTTGTGAAATCAGTAGCCTCATAGATCCTACCTAGTTCTCCCTCCAACAAAGGCTTTGATGTGCAGATCCACTGGTATATCCTTAGGGGGGACAATGGGAACTCTGACACAACCAGACAGGTTTTGGGCACTGGGGTGGACAACATGACTCTCCCCCTCAAATATGCCCTCTGCAAAGATTAGCACTGCACGGATAATGGTTTCTGGAAAATATAGATGAGACTCGTTGACTCAAAAAAAAACAGATGATAAGATCTCAATGCTGAACAAACTTGAAGTTCTCAGCTCAAGTGCTAACCCATTCTACCATTTGGTGTTGAAATGCTGAGCTCTACATGAGCCTTCTGGGACTCTGTAGCAGGTTTCACTGACAGCGCTGTCTGGAGCTGAGTGTTGGCCGGTATGACCCCCATCCCACTGTTTGTCTCTGACACACCCTGAAATAATAGGAGCGTTTATGAATCCTGTGATTATGAAGTCCATCTCTAAAACACAACATAACAAATTAAATTTTTTATTTTGTTGTAAATTTTATTTTACTACGTTGGCATGAACGAGTGATTTAAATCATAGGGGATTAAGGAGAAAGATTCATGTCATTAAAGCCCCTTGCTGCAGGAAAAAAAAGTCAACAAACTTGAACAAGACTGTTAAACAGACTGCTCGGTAATTTGGTTTCAGACATGATGTTCTGACAAAGATAAGTCAGTTGATTTTAAAACAATAGCCAAAACCAGGAACTTCACCTGACAAACAAGCAGCAACTGAAGGTGGCTGCAGTAAAGGTCTAACGCAGAAACTCAAGGGACGAAACAACATCTGGTGACGTTCATGGGTTCTAGACTTCAGGCAGATACTGGCTGCAAAGTTTTTTCATCAAAGTATTAAAAAGAGCCATTATTAAATGTATATTTGTTTGGCTCATTAATTATAAACCTCTACAAATGTAAATGTGCATAAAAATTGCTATAATTTCTAAACAGTTGATGCAAAATCTCAAAGCTCAAAGTCATTAAATGTAATCTTGAGGCCATGTTTATTTTTCTTGCATTCCTCTCACAAGAGATGCTACGAGTGAACTCTATGCCAGATTCAGGGAATAAGGGAGTCAGTTTATCACCTTAGCATTTTCCTCATAGTTGCGTAGCTCAAGCAGCAGATTCTGTCTGCGCTGGCTGAGCTCTCGAATGAGGTCCTGTTCAGCACTGGAGTCCATGAGATTCCCTTTTAGGTCTTTACTGGCTGGCAGGTAACCACGAACTACAAGATACACACATTGACAATAATAACAACATCCTGTTATGAGCTCACACTGGTAGTCTCAAACACACAGAAAACAAATATATCCAAGAATGAATGTGATGGTCCACTTCCAACCAGTTCACACACACACACACACACACACAGACTTACCCTCTCCCTCTACAGAGGTGCAGATGAGTTGTTTCTGTCCATCCAACCTGTAGTCTCCTTCCACCACTCCAGCCACAGAAGAAGAGAAGTTGTCTTTGAAAATGACCTCACCTGTGCGGTCACTGCGAGCATCAATCTAAAGCAAAAACATGGCAGCTTGAGAAACTGCAGAAATGCTCGCCAGCTGTTGTCCCACAAAATCATAAAATAAAATAAAATAAAATCCTGTGTGAAAAATGTAAGAAGTAGTTTCTGAATACAGGTAGTGTGCTCACCTTTCCATTGGACCAGCCAGTGATGAGCTCCACAACCCCATCAGCATTCAAGTCAAAGGCAAAGATGCTCATTGCATGATTCTTAGACTGAGTGGGGAGAGAAAAGGAAACATATGCTTACACTCAATCCCTTCACAGGTGGCAAATTAATCAGTGCGGTGCAGCACGGCAAAAGCAGGCAAAAGCTACCAACTGTATCTCTCAAAACTATGTCAAAACTATTTTGCCCCCAATCCTCATCCAGTGTGAGAGGTAACACTGTGTGGACTGTGATCCATTCATGCTTTCTTGTAAACCTAGTGGAGTTCTTATGAAGAGTTTAATAATCTATGAACGTGCTACAAGTGACTATTTATCAATTGGTAATTCAATAATTCAAAGAATAGATAGCCTGAAAATAAACAAAAATAGAAATGATGCCTCTTCCAGGTTAATCTGGAAGTCTGAACTTTTAGGAAACATAAAAAAGTAAAACAATGAAGAGAGGGAGAGACACAGACCACAAACAAATCAAAAACCTTAAAACTGAAAGGCAAAACATTATCTGTAAAAACTGTATGTAAAAACGATCCCTTTCTCCAAGAAATCTATAATCATGAAGGATTATGGTACCTTGATCCTCCAGTAGCGGGCAGCACGGTCATACACGCCAACAGTGCCATTGGCCAGGGCGTAGCCAAACCTGCTGCCGTGCATATGGCACAAAGATGTTACTGTCTGAAGGAAAACAGAGAGAACAAAAGAGAAACATGTTACACCCATGCAATCAGTGTTAATCAAACCAACAGTTACCAAGCTTGGAAAGAATGCTACATATTGCATCTAGTTACCTCATTTTCAGTCATCTCTGACACAAGCTCATCCTCTTTGAATACCCTGATGTCAAAATCCTCAGATCCCACCAGGAGCTGTGAATACAACATTAAAAAAATGACAGATTTGTATCAACTGATCTTTGACTAAATTCATCTGCAGTTCTGAAAGAACTGTAAGCAGATATAGAATTTGGAAAGTGAAAGGACGGCAGCAGAATCCTAACTAGAGGACTCAGACTGCCAGGTAGTGAACACTTACCTCATTTTTCCCATCGCCAGTGAAGTCACAGAGCACCAGAGACCTGACATTATCTCCAGTTACCTAATAAAAAAAACACTTTATGATTGCAACCCACAGAAATGTGATCTGATCAATGGCATGTCTTGAAAGGGTTTGAGGGAAAGTGGAGTAGTTATTTTATAAATACGACAATTTGGAAATTGGAAATAAAAACAACAATATAAAAATGTGATCATCAATAAAACCAATTTGATGAGCTCTATTACTAGTTAATGCAGAAAATCGAACAATACGTACTTAAAGGAACAGCTCTATAAATAAGTATAAATAAAAAGTCTGAGGTCTTACTGTCCAAAAGTGGTCATTGCCTTCATAGTCAAAGCCTTGCAAGGCACAATTCCCTCCAATAATGGCAAGAGGAGAGGGGATGTCCCCAAGTTTCCCCAACACAATAGCATTGGCTCCATCTGTCACCTACACACAGACAGAGTTTAAAGATAAGCTAGGTCCACCTTCCTTTGTGTAAAGCATTTCTACTTGAGCCACTTTCATCTATAGTGCACAGTTCCACCATTTCTAAAAGAGCTAATAAAGTCTTTACTTTTCTCGACTCCCTTAACAGCTGAAGGGCCAGTGAATCAGGTTCTGACAATCAGCTGAATTGATAACGTTCGGTAATCCTGTCCTTTCTTTTTTAAAACCAAACATTAAAAAAATCAATATAATATCAGCAGAACAAATTAAGCATTTTTCCTATTCTAATTTCAAACCAAATATCCTACTTTGAATTGTTTTTCAGAAAATAACACAGTTGACTTCACTCACCTCTCTGTAAAATATGTCAGCGTTGTCATGGACGTCATAGGCCAACAGGTTTGTCTGGGAACCCACTAGCAGTGTGTCCCTGGTGGTATTTGGTCCCAGTTTTCCTGCAGTCAAACAAGTGACTGCCTGATTGATGTTGAGCAGAGAAATATCGGAGTCCTGGGCACTCTGGCTCAGTCGATGAGCCACAGGTCTCTGGCCACGAGCGTGGGGGTTGTGGATAAAAACCTTTTAATGAGAAAGAGGAGAGCTGGGAACTGCCAATTGCTGCAGAGACTTCCTGAAAATAATTTTCATATAGCATGGCTGCTATGTATGGCATAACTGTGATCTCTACAAGTTATTGATTATTACAAATACATTTTTGGAAATTGACAACATTTATTTCCCACACCTTTCCAGCCTGCGTGGCAGCGGTAAGGCATGGATGTACTCCATCAAACTGTCCAATAGTCACCATGCGAGGGTTAATCTTGTGGTTCAGCTTCAGAGTGAATATGGGGACCAACATGGCGCTTACTCTATATTCTCAAACGAGAGATAAGCCAACACAGATGCAGAAAAAGCATGTGTTTATTATACAGAAAAGTATTTCTTTTACACATAATCACTCAAAGCTGACAAATATCGTACACATAAGACAAGCAGGTTGCGTGATATTAAGCAAAAAGTGATGTGTAATTTTACCGCACTAATGTAATTAGTGGCTTTGCCTCAGCCAGTGACGAGTTCTGTTGCCTAGCAACAAGGCGTCACAAGCTAAAGCTTTCCTTTAGCTAATCTCCCTGTCGTTTGCTGCACGACAATGCCATTTAAACGTCCAAAACACACCAAATCCGACTCCTTCACGTATCGTAAGGCCTGCACAGACACCAAGCACGCTGTGAAGCTTTCTGCTGTAATACATATTTGACTTAATTGCCTCGAAAAGCTAGCATAGTTGGCTGACATTGACGTCGATGTCTTCAAACTCGCAAGAAACAAGTCCAAACTACTGATGACGCAACAATAAAGGACATCACTAATTTGCGAGAAACTTACCACTCTGTGCGCGAAACCTCGCCTGCCCCCGCCTTAGCCGCAATTCTATTAAATTTCTGTTCCGAAGAACCCACTTGGCTAAGGAGCTAGCTGGATAAAACGATAACACAGCGACAGGAAGTCGAATAGCTGCCAACTTCCTGTGTGCTGTTTTCAAAATAAATTACAAGAGTCTGAAATGCAGTGGCGGTATCTAACTGGGACATGGCAGAGAAATCATTCATGCTGCCCTCACTTCATCTCATCCTGTCTCAAGCATCCTCTTCTTTCCCACCAACCCTCTGCACGTCCTTCACTACATCGAAGCACCTTCTCTGCACTCTTCCTTCCTCCTGCCTGGTAGCTTCATTTTCAAAATCCTATGTCCAGTATATCCACTATCCCGCGTCTGCACACGTCCAAACCATCTCCGCTTTGCGTCTCTAAGAAGATTTCCCTCTGATGAACCAGTTTCTACTTCTGTCCATCCTGGTGACTCCCAGTGAAGATCTTAGTATGTTCAGGTGTGCCATCTCTAGCTCAGCCTCATCTTTTTGTGACTGCCACCGTCTCCAAACCACACACATAGCAGGTCTCACTCCTGTAAACCTTCTCTTTCACTCTAGCTGCTGTCCATCGATCACAAATCACCCCGACACTCGTCTCCACCCGCTCCACCCTGCCTACACTCTCTTCTTCACATTGCTTGGATGATTGACCCCAGGTATTTAAACTTATCCACCTTCACTACCTGTGCTCTTTGCAACTTCACTGTTACACCTGTCCCCCTCTAATTCACACACATGTATTTGTATTGCTCCAACTGATTTTCACTCCTCTTCTCTCCAGTGCATTCCTCCACCTCCCGAGACGTTCGTCCACCTGATGATGGTAAAAGTATGAATCATCTTAAAAACTGTAAAAAGCTTTTTTGTGAAAACAAAAATATATATATTTTAAAATATAAAAGCACATTGTCCAGCATCTGTGATATAACTGACTGCAATGATAGAAGTCATTTTTGATTGACAGAGTGGATTGGATAAGGAATACTGGAATATAATTAAAAGGTTAAAATATATATTTTTAAATTTAGTCTTTTGTTTTATTTACATGCAAATAAAAATTTGATTTACTTTAATTCTGAGCATTTTGTAGCTTCCAGTGATTTGTAGCAAATGTCCAATACAAAAATGATGAAGTCTTTTAACGTACAATGAACAAACAGCAAAGCAAAAATATTTCACTCCTACAAAGATGCCAAAAATGTTTACAGTATTCAGATCAAGTCCTGTAGAATCGCTCTTATTCTGTAATGTTACGGCTGACACAGAGAGCAGAAGTCCAAAAATTCCATTCCTGCTTGGTTAAACTCAGAAGAGAGTTTAAGCACAAACCTTCTCAGTTTAAGCAGCTTTATTAGGTTGCTTTGACAACACGAGACATCCGAGATTTTGTAGCGTAAATAGCATAATTGTGAAAGACACAACACAATAGCTTTGATCCACAATATTTAAAAATTGGGCTCGTCCGGGATTTGAACCCGGGACCTCTCGCACCCTAAGCGAGAATCATACCCCTAGACCAACGAGCCACTGTACAAGTCAGAAATACCTCAAATTCTGACATATGAAGACCCACTCTTCCCTCAAATTTGTGATGTGGCACTTTGGCCTCAGCGGTTTATGCAGTCAAACACCACCCTCTGCTGGTGGACAACATTATATCTTCAATTTCTTTGACGCTCCTCTGCTGCAGGATTAAAGGCATTCTTCAAAAACGACAGCAACACAGCCAGGGAGAGGTAGGTCCGGTAAAATCCCAGAGCGGGGTCAGAGGATGCTGAGGTACATGGTGCAAAGAGGTCACCAACTTTCTGCAGAGTCAGTCGCTACATGTGGCCTTCAGATTAGCTCAGGGTATAAAGAGCTTCACAGCATTGGCTTCCATGGCCGAGCAGCTGCATCCAAGCCTCCTATCACCCAGCCCACTGCAAAGCGTCGGATGCAGTGATGTAAAGCACGCTGCCACTGCACTGTCTGAGCACCAAAAACACCAAACAAAATATAATAGAACAAGCACAATTTTACCAGCTGGTTTTCTTTGTTTTAAATTTTCTTTAAATTTACATATTGAAGAACATGATCTTAACTCCTCATTACATTTTTTTTTAACATTTACCCTGGCCCTTCATACCTTTTACGCTGAGTTCATACAAACATCCTGTAAATACAGTTTGGAAGGAGATTATTTTGTGCTCTGTGCATTATCAGTGCACTTCTGAGCTCAGCTAAATCATTCCATTTTTAAGGCGTGCAGATTAATGAATGTTTGGTTCATAATAATCCAATCCAGTCATAATTCTTACCCTTCTTCTGTACCATCTAAACTGATTAAACTGTATATACGCTCTTATTCTTTAGTAGCTGACACAGAGAGCAGAATTCCAACACTCCATTCCTGCTGTGAGAACTGAAGAGTTTAACCACAGTCCTTCTCAGTTTAATTGGCGTTATTAGGTTTTACACTTTCACTACACGACACATCCGAGATTTACTTTTGCATGTGTTTTGTAGTGTAACTATCATCAGTGCAGAACTTAACAGCTGTGATTCAAAGTACTTAAAAGCTGGGCTCGTCCGGGATTTGAACCCGGGACCTCTCGCACCCTAAGCGAGAATCATACCCCTAGACCAACGAGCCACTGAGCGCACGCTTCTACACATAAAATCCTGACACATGAGGATTTTAAATTTGTGATGTGGCACTTTGGCCTCAGCACTTCGTCCGGTCCAACAGCACCCTCTGCTGGTGGACAACATTTTAGCATCAATTTCTTTGACGCTCCTGGGCTCAGGATTAAAGGCATTCTTTAAAAAAAAACTAAAGAATGGAAAAAACATTCAAAATGTAAGCTAAATAATAAAATAACAAAAAAATGTTATTACTGCTTTTTAACTATTTATTTATTTATTTATATGTAATAACACGAGCAGAAAATTAAGACAAGTGCCAAAATTCCTGGGGTAATCACTGGGCATTTTAGATAGGTGGTGATTTGGTGAGATAAGTATAAAGTCCATAAAACGTCATCATTTTTTGAAAAATTTTAATCATTAAGACGTCTAGTAACACCAAAATGACTTGAAAAAGATCATACCTGAACTATTACTCATCTATAAACCCCCTATCTCATTTTTAATGTTGGTAACAAGGTTCCTGCTTGGCTAAAAGCCACTTTTGGCTGTTTCATTATTAACAAGGCGTTGTTATATAAGTATCATCAAATATTTCATTTGGCAGATTTCTTATACCAGGTGTGCAGCCCACTAGACCATTCAACTCCGGGCCTCGAGGGCTGCAGGTTTTAGATGTGTCCCTGATCCAACGCGCCTGAATCAAACGGCAGAATTACCTCCTCATTATGCAGATTATCCAGAGTCCTGCTAATGACTTCTATATTTGACTCAGGTGTGTGGAAGCAGAGACACATCTAAAACCTGCAGGACGCCGGCCCTCGAGGCCTGGAGTGGAGGCCTGCACTAGATTATGGCGCCAATTAGAGGGCCTCCTTGTCTAACTAATTTTTTTTTAAAAAAGTCAATTAATGCACTGCCACAAGAAAAGCTGTTTTTTAGGGTTAGGGTTAGGGTTTGGTGCAGAAGTCACCAAAACTGTGCAGCCATTCCAATAAAAATCAGAAACAATTTAAATTCCTTACTCTTTTTAAAAGGTTTTCTCCTTTCATAAGAAATAAATAATATAAAGAAAATGTAATTAGAGCAACAGAGCAGCACAAACCTTCTCAGTTTAGGTTGTACACTTTCACTACATGTGGAATGTGAGCTTGACTCTTGTATGTAGTTTTATGCTGTAACTAACGTCAGTGTGTCACACAAAACAATGCAGTCATTAAACGAAACTGGGCTCGTCCGGGATTTGAACCCGGGACCTCTCGCACCCAAAGCGAGAATCATACCCCTAGACCAACGAGCCATGTTCGCACGACTGTTTACATCTGGAATTCTGACGCAGATTTATGCTGCAGCGTTTCAACCTCAGACCTTCTTCCAGTCTATCAGCGCCCTCTGCTGGGGAACGGCTTTATCGCTTTCATTGAAGGCATTCTTCAGCAAAAGTGTTCGTTTTTTGGAATCGGAAGGTTGCTGGTTCGATCCCTGGCTGCGTTAGGCTGCACACCAAAGTGTTATATTTATTTATACATATGTATTTACACAAGAAGAAAATCAAGATAAGTGCCAAAAATTACTGGGGTAATCACTGGGCATTTTAGACAGGTGGTGATAAAACTTCATCATTTAAAAAAAAAAATAAAAAATTCCACTTTATTTTTATATGCACATTTTTAGAATTATTTAAAATAAACTATAAAAACCATTTCCTCGTAATTGCCTTTTTACTGGCTCCTATTAGTATTTTAACCAAATACCTGTCCATTTTTTGTATACTTTCTTCAGGAAAATTACACAGGTATAGTGAGGTACAGGTCATAGGAATCTTGTAACCAAGTATTTTCAGGAGTGAATTACTTAACATCTTCCCAAATTCTGCTATTTTATCACACTTCCAGAAAATGTGTGCCAGATCTGCCTCTAATTTTCCACATTCTCTCCAGCAGGGTACACTTTTGTTTAACTGTTTGCTGTTGATCTTGGGTGAAATAAAAAAGCCTATTAGATTTTTCCAGGAGAATTCCCTCCAGATCCTTGAATTTGTAGTTGTGGTATGAAACCTCCACATGTTTAGCCAGTCTTCATCTGTGATTTTTATGTTAAATTCTGATTCCCATTTTTCTTTTATGTATTTGGTAGAGGATCTGTTTATGAGCAAGCTTTTACATAGGTGGGATATGACTCTAACTTTACTTTCTTTGTAGGTATTAATTATTATTTGAATTATTTGGTGTACTTTCCTGGGTGGATCTGTCCTGATCTCTTTCATATAATAAGCTCTAAGTTGTAGGTATCTATAAAATTCTCTCTTATCTAAGTTATAAGTTTCTTTAATATTTTGGAAACTCTCCAGCCTTCCATTTTTCATCAAAACACACCATGCTGTGATTCCCTTATCTGCCCACTGTTTAAATTCATTATCATATTTAAGTGGTATAAAATTACTATCATATGCTACCCATTTTAATAGGTTAACATCTTTCTG
>VUQK01030213.1:2670-15796 GCA_015106715.1 Bujurquina vittata
TTTTTCTGTGATATTTTTTAATTTTTTTTAAATTTTTAAAAATTTGAATTATCTTTCTTTATTTTTCAACTTTATCCCCCCCCCCCCCCAATCAGGAAACCCTTCACCGCTGACTTCACGTCTCAGCGCAGCTTTACCTCCACCATACTGACCAGCTGCCTCATCTCTCATCTGTTATCCTGCAAAATCAAAACTGAGGAACTGCTGCTGATTTCTGGACCTTCTGTCACCACGTGACTGCGCTCAGAGTGAGGAGACATCTGGCTGAAGGACAATCATCCCACTGCCTGCAGCACTGCACAAACACACACACACACTGCAGGGCACAATCACATGTGCACGCTCACATGCTGCACTGCTAACAACACCGATGAGTGAGGAGGGTCGTCTTTGACACCTCCCCCCCATATCACAGCTTGTGCCCCTCCATCATTGTTAACGATGACTCAGAGGAGCGGTGAGTCAGAGAACCATCCAGGTCTCTGACACACACACACACACACACACTTTACTGCATGTTTTTCCCTTTACTGGAAGCAGGTTCCCATTTTCAGTCAGAGAAATATTTTTGTTTTCCTTCACTGGCACTCTCTGATCCGCTCGACTCTCTGGGGTGCTTTGTATACGTGTGTGTGTGTGTGTGTGTGTGTGTGTGTGTGTGTGTGTGTGTGTGTGTGTGTGTGGCTAATTAAAGTTGGGAAGAGAGCTTTCTTGGAGAGAGTTAACTGCCAAAGCCTGTTGCATAACGCAAACTTGAAGATGTATAGTCACAGTACATGGACACACACACACACACACACACACACTATAAGTTCTTGGGAGGATGATTTACGGCATTAAAACAGTTGAGATCAGACAAAACTGTTAAATATGCACAAATGATCTTTCCTACTCCTTTGAATTCTCTTTAAGCCCATCCTTCTGACTGTATTTAATACTGGGACCAAGACTTAAACTAAATGAATGCAGTTGTCGGTGTGAGTGTGTTGCTCACAACCGCTTTCTACATTTTGACATGTTTACAAGGAGTGTTGCCAAAAAACCCCACAAAATTGCTAAGCCTGCAGTTGGCAGTGGATACAGCCAGTCTCAGCCAGGCATTTTGTTTTTCACAGAACTTCTGCAAGTGATGCTACGCAATGTTTGCTTCACAAATCTGTCACAATGACGGCTGCTTTTCAAAAGGCAGCAAGGCTGAACTGAGTCTGCATTGCTGGAAAACACAGACTGTATATAAAAGACAAAAGTCGGTACATTTCTATATTTATATTTCGTTAGCCTAATAGCATAATTGCCCAAGTCATATTTTGGCCAAAACTGAGATATCTATCTAAATGAATCCACACTGTTAGCAGAGTAGAATTAGGCAAGTATTTCAAAATATAAGTTAGGCAATTATGTTATTAGGCTAACGATTTGTGAAAAAAGGCACTCACCTTTGCCTGTGAAATGAAATGAGTAAAGTTTACCATGAAATCCAGTTATTTAAAAAGAAGTTTCCTGGCAGATTTAGGTTTTACATCTGAACTCTTCATGTTTCTATATTCATACAAAAAATTCTACAACACGGCTTCTGAAAAGTAGATTGTGCAGATTGTGACTCGTTACTTTCATGTAACATTTTATTGTTTCCGTGCTCATTACATCCATAATTAGCACAGCTGCGCACAACAGAGAAGAACATGTGAGAAAAATAGTATAAATTTTAAAGGACAATTAATCTATCAAATGTAATCTATTACAATATTAATTTTATTTGACATTTCGAGAGTATCTGGGCCGAGAATTCCGGCCTTGGACAAACGTAGCCGATGACGCCGTCAGAGAGGAACTGCTGTTTTTGGTTATTCCACGTTAGGTTTGATTTTATTATTATTATTATTTCAAATACTATTTATTTTAATAAAACAGTTATTAATAGGATGATAAATCCTAACAGGTCGTAGTTGAGTGTCAAAACACATTTAATTTTTTTAAAGAACACAACATCAGTGCTATTCATTTAAATCATAAAAATTACTGACATTTCAATTTATTTTGAATCGTTGGCTGATAGTTTCAAGGAAATGTTCTCTGCTTTTTCATAAGATTCACATCAAATTCACGAGGTTAGGACTGACAAACGTTTATCACCAAATCTGAAGAATCCCGCCACCCTGCAGCCTTCGGGCACTCCGTCAGTGATGATCATTAATTATTAGCTCAGAGATGGTCCGACTGAAGGGGAGATTTTACAGCTGCTGGAAAAGGTGAAACAGAAAAACGCAGCCATTGTTTTGCTTCCTGTTTCCACTGTTATTCCAGCAAAGGTATTCCAGGTGAGACTCATCTCCGCGCCAACACCTGTCGTTCAAGTGACGAGGCTATGGTGACGTCATCGATGTAGTGAGAATAAAATAAATAATGTCGTGAATCCTGAGAGGAAAGCTGCAGGGGAATTTTGCTACGGCAAAGACGCAGAGCTGAAAATTACAGGTGGGAAAAACCTTTAAAACTGGATTTCAGGGCAAAGTTTGGAAACCTTTAAAAAAAAAAAAAAATCAGATATGACTAGTGAGTCTATTCATTTATATGAAAACAAATATAGACAAGACCTCAGGGGTTCACCCGACGGCGTTTCAGGATCGCTGTCGGGGATTTTGGCTGCACTCCTACCATCATCTTTGGGCCAAATCCTCCCACAGGTTTCAGTTCAGGATTATTTGAGTGCATCAACATCAGAGTCAAGGAAGTTTTATAGTTATGGGCTTTTACTCAGGACGTGGCACGCACTCGCTGCTGGCTTCAGCTCACCGTTCCCAGTCTGGTTTCTGCTCCTCTTCACGGCTTTAATAGGAAGTAACAAACGTAGCACACACTGCTGAACGAGCTACCGTTGCACACCTGCCATGTTAGAAACCCGATTCCTCCCGTCATCTTCATACAAACTAGAACACAGAATGAACTCTTCCTCCATTTTTCCTTCATTTCTAGCTGCCTCGTTTTGACCAGGATCCTTCAGGGAGTACTACAGAGAACTGCAGGATATGAATTTTGAGAATTTTCTAAATGATTTTGGGGGTCGAAGAATTCTGGACGCTCTGCCAAATCCACCACCCAAAGCAATCTCATACTTCTGATTAAAACACTGCCTGCTTCGATAAAATATTACAGCTTTCCTTCAGACTTTATTATAATCAAATGTGAATACAGGAATCAACAGTCTTGCTTTAACATTGTCTGTACTGCTGTCAGAATGAAGGTGTAATCACTGTGTGGATGTCCTGCAGCCACCACGTTACCGCTGACCCCAGTGCAGCCCCAAGTTTGCTTCTTTTTTCTCTGTTTCCGAGGTATAACTTTTCAGAAATCTTCATGCTTTAAATGTTTCCACTGTGGAAAACCCGTTCTGAAATAGAGCCGGGCTCTGTGTTTTTATTAACTCACGATGGTGGAAAAACAGGAGATAGTTAAAACCTGCCTGCCAGCCTTAAATCATTTCAACCACAAACACCAGACAATGGGCCAGCGCTCCCCAGAGAGGGGCTCGGTCTGACCGCAAAGCTCACAAATACTGGGCTAATCATAATGTGTAAACTATTTGAATCAACGGCACCACACCAAACAGCCATACATCGCACACCTAACCTCACAATGAGTCCTACACAAAGCAGTTACATTTTTGAACACAGCACATAAAAGCCTTGTAATTTTCAGAGGTTTTTTTCTTGCTCTATGAGCATAACTTTACAAAGTCTTGGGAGAGGCATGAGTCAAACAAATGAGACGACTTCCCATTATTAAATAAAAGTGACATGAAATCCATTTTTTCTGCAGAGATGTTGAAATTCCCCTTCTCCAGTGTCCCCCTCCTTCTCTCCCTCTCACCCTGCAGGCTTTCAGGTATTTGTTTCAGCTTCATGGACTACAGGCCGCGAAGGAGCACAATTATGCATTCAGGCCCTACAGAGAGCGGCATACGGTGTGTGTGTGTGTGTGTGTGTGTGTGTGTAGTGAACCACTCAGCTTTCAGTGGGGGAGAAAAAAAGAGGGACAAGGCAGAAATGGGGCTTTAACATGCAAATCCCTCCTATGGCTTTATCTTCCTGCTCTCATATTCATAGCAACACGGATATGGGCCGTAATAAGGAGGACGCACAGGTTAACAGCACTGAGCAGTCTCAGTGAGTTCAGCTGACACACACACACACACACACACACACACTAAGCAGTGTCTTATCAGAGTGAAATCAAGAAGGTGTATGTGTTAGCTTAAAGCAATAAACAGACGGCAGCAGGACAGGATGAGTCAGCCGATAAGCGTCCTTGGACTGTTGGCAGCCTCAGACTTTACATGCTCACTTACACACACACACACACACACACCCTCCCTCCTCTTTTATGTTGACGCGGCGAGGCTGATTTCGATTTATGAGCATATTAGTGCCATTACCCCAACACGTGTCAAGCCGCTGCTTCACTAAGGAGCCGGAGAGTCACGTTCGACTGCACTTACACACACACACACACACACACACATATAGGGAGGGATAATGGTATACGGATATTTTCTTGTTTTTAAAAACTTGTGAAGCTGCAGCCAGAATCGAACTAATTTTGGATCAAGAGCCTAAAGAAGAATGCAGTCCAAGCCTTGAGGCCAGTTTCACAAAAATAGATTTTGGCTACGGCCGTGATGATTCACCGAGTCTTCAGATGGATCTCTGAATTCATCCGTTCGTCCGTACAAACTTTAGTCATTTACTATCATGAGCAGGGCTGTGGGACAATGAATTCTGGGTCAATTAAAGGCAGTCTGGGTTCGCTACCTTTGCAGAATTACCAGGACATCTGACTTGGAAAATTCAGCGTAATAATATTGATAATAAACCCCTGAAATCAAAAAGAATAGGATCAACAGCGCGGCAGGGCTCAGCATTTTCCTTCAGTCGGCCGTTGTGATTTTCTCTGTTTTTTCTCTGTGCGCGTATTTGTGTTCAGCAACACATCTATGGTGTATTGAGTGAATGACATAAAGAAATCTGAGTCTTCTCCTTAAACAAACAGCTGACGATGATCTCACTGCTGTACATGTGCTGGTTACTCTGTGGGGTCTCGTTCCTCAATAACACAACAAGTAACAAATCATAACCTCCGTTTTTCTTGATAAGTGCCACTTGTCAAGTTAGGCATCACTGATTGTTACAATATGGCAATATGGGTGTTTTAGTGTGTTCACACCAAGTTTTGCTTCGTGTTACTTCTCTTGTATCCAGTGAAGTGACTGAAATATTCACCCATTATAGCCAGTGGGAGGAAAAGGAGGAGGGGGAAGAAGAGGACAGTAATTTGAACCAAGTTACAGTAAAATGTTACCAGTTTCTCACAAACATCTCCCTTTATTTGGATCTCTATATAAACGGTAAAATGAGCTTGTGCTCATAACACGTTTCTAATTAAGCACTCAAAGCCGCATTCGCAGTGATTCAGTCTACGCCTTCAACCACTGGCCGCTGTCCTTCCAGTGAACAGATGACCGACTTGAAGATCTTAGCTATTTGGTGTTTTAATGGCAGTGGTCCAAAATGTCTCGGGACATTTTGAGGTGATCCAGTGGCTGACGGCCATAGCATATGATTTACATAATTTTTTTTAGGCATCAAAATATTCAGGGATTGAGTGTGTCCTACTGATGGAGGCAGTGTGATCCCGGAGGAGACCCCGCCTGTCGGGGTGGAAAGACTAAGTGGATCAATCAGAACATCTTTGTACTGACTCTTCCCTCCAATGGTGACCTAAAGGAACTAGTCAGCAGCCCTCACACTGTGAAGACGCAGTTTTACCCATTCACCCACTCTCTCGAGCACACCTGTCCTTCAGAGCAGGTATGCTAAAAATGTTAAAGCTGTTTTTGGTTGCAATAAGCAGGTAAAACTGGTCCTGCAATGTGCAAGCTGTTAATTTTTTTCCTTTTTGTTGTCTGTTTCCTTTGAGCCCAGCACCTGCTCATCTTTTTTTACTGTTGACGCCTTTCTCTTGTTTCTGACAAACAAACCACGCCATCAAATTACCCCCCAAAGCACAACGGAGTCGCTGGATTCCTTCACTGTAAAGGTCTCAGTTTTCCTTTAGTTTCTCATCAAAGACTGCGCGCACCCAAGCTTTTTTCCTTCTTGCTGTGTTACCGAGGCTTTTGTAACATATTTTGCCCTGGATACAGTAACTGTAACTTTCTTGTCAAGTCCAACTTCATACTCCACATTTTTTGATCCAAATATGAAGAGTTAAAAAATATCTAAGTTGATTTAAAAAATAAAGTCAGTGGGATAACAGCTGTTAATTTTCCTGATAGAAGCCATATTTGTTCAATTTGTTCAATCAGTCCATCCTGAGGCCGGGCCTGTAACACAAAGTTACCTGTAAAAATTATTATTACTGTATTACTGCAATTACTGCAATTACTATTACTGTAAATTATTTTTTAAGTATTAATGTTGCAGGTTTTGCACAATTCTTGTTGTGTGTGTTGCTCTGGATGTATTTACAAAAGTCTCATATTCACCTGCAGTTTAAGTCCATCTCTGCCAGGGAATGGAAAAATAAGAAAAATGATTGCAGTAAAAGAACATTAGGAACATTATTCTCAGCCTGTCAACAACATATATATGCACACAAATAAGTAAATAAAATTAAAAAACTAACAAGAAAGGCCTATAGAGAATCTATAGAGCTCATGTTGGAAGAACAAATATGTTTGGCACAACAGTGCATTCAGCCTGCAAAACTGCAGACATGACAGGCTGTTAAAAAACAAAATACTAATATTAACCTTAATTGGTACTGCATGTTAACTTGATTTGCAAGATAAAGATGAGACATTACAAAAGTAAAAAGGTCTTTAATATCCTCCAATTCCCAATAACTTATTGTGTCACCCGGCACAGTCATCTCGACCTAAGCAGTAATTTACTTAAATAATTGTTTTATTTTGTTATTTTCTCAAAGTTGTATTAATATTAGAGTCAATTATCATGCACTAAAAAAGGGAACATTTCAACTGTCAGTCATGAATACTTTGATTTTTGGTATTTCATTGCAGGAAAACATTTACTGTACAATTAGAAGGAAAAAGTGA
Source organism: Bujurquina vittata (assembly GCA_015106715.1). NCBI lineage: Eukaryota > Metazoa > Chordata > Actinopteri > Cichliformes > Cichlidae > Bujurquina > Bujurquina vittata. Next base: position 9,785 of record VUQK01030213.1, read on the forward strand.
ATAAAAAAGAAACTTTATAAAGCTGAACACTCCTGTCAGCTAGGAGCAGGAAACTGAGGCTACAACCTGCACAGGTTCGACAAAGCTGCACAGCCTCGAAGAGTGGAACTGAATCCCAATTTCTGCTGCACCATTGGGATGGTAGTGTCATGTTAGGGGTGGGAGATATTTTCTTTGCACTCTTTGGGTCTCCTTTAAATGTCAGTTAAGCATAATTTATACATCATAGCGTACCGAGAGTGTTGTTGCTCACCATGTCCATCTCTTTATCCCCACAGTGCACCCAGCTTCCAGCAGGAAAACACTCGCAAATGTCCCAAAGCTCAGAGGATCTCACACTGGTTTCTTCACTGTGACACTCCGATGGCGTCCACAGTCACCAGCTCTCAGTGCAACACTGTAGCTTTAGGATGTGGTGGATTGTGGATGTGCAGCAACTGTGTGATATCATGTCGATATGGACCTAAATCTGTGCAGCGTTGATTCTGTGCTGCAAAGACTGCAGAAGGTCCGAGCTGGTACCAGCAAAATGTCACAAAGTGTCGGCTGAGTGTGTGCCTTTGTGGCTCACAAGCACAGTCCGATAGTGAGCCCCGGGCCATGAAACTGTGTGGACTGAACCTACAGGGACAGCAGTGGCGCTTTAGTCTTCCAATATTTCTAAAAGTGAAAACATTTGCAGCTCTTTGCAGTTTTCTGTACATATTTTTTTAGAAAACTCAAGCATGCACCGGCTTTGTTGCCAGAGAGGTTTGCCAGGAAAATCTCATCATGGCTCAAAGCGAAGATAAAAGTTTTTTTGGGAACATTTATTTAAATGAAAATTATTTGAATCCCATCCAAGCAAATCCACGACTAGGATCCGTTTTATCATTTTAAACTGTCTCAACTTTAAATTAAAAAAATATACACTCAACACTCGAATAGCACAACCAGTGTTCACAGCTCAGCGCACAAACAAGCCTCTCTAACGATGCCGCCTCCATTGAAACATCAAACATCCAGACACTGACAGGCACACACCAGAGACTCACCACACACACTCGGACATGCTAAAACAACAGTGTGGCAGCCAGAGACCACCGTGCTGGTAATAATGAGGGTGCAGAGTGGTGCCTCGGGCCGTCCCTGCAGCCTTGAGCGGTGGGGAGGGGGGGGATGAGCGAGGTCTGGCTGCGGATCCCTCGGTGCGTGGGGATGCATCGCTGGGATCATTTAATTCATACCGTAAACGTGACAGGGTTAATGAGTGGCAAAGAGAGCCTGGGGACCGAGGGGGGTGGGAGTGGGAGGGCTGGGCGGGTATAATATTTGTGTGTTTGTTGTTGAAATGGCACGAACATGATAGGCCGGGGCCAAGGTTGCTGTACCCTGCAGTCATAACTGATGCTCTTTAATTCTGAGTCTGGATGTCATGTCTTACCCAGAAACTCCTGGAAAATGGCCGAATGGCAGCATTAACGCTGGGGTTGGTGGTGCGAGTGAAAGGTGTGTGTGTGTGTTCACGTGTGTGTGTGTGTGTGGGTGTGTGTGTGTGGTGAGAGCTAGAGAGAAAGAAGGAGACAGAGGTGGCTCAGGAGTATCAGGTTTAAGGGAAGACAGATGGTGAAGCCTGGCTGGAGTTTTTTTTTCCTGTGGATGTCATCGGTTCTTATTACCAGCTCAGAAACACACACACACACACACACACACACACTTATTTTGTTCCATTAAAGAAAACCCTGTTCAGAAACAGAGGAACAGAAAAACAGCTTCGGCAGGCGGAGCTGCCATTCAAACGGCCTCTCTGACGACAAATTTTGCGCTGAGACGCGAGCGCGGAGAAGAAAGCAGGTGAGAGGAAAAGAGTGAAAGAGGGGTTAGGATGGAGGACAAAAGCACCGTGCTCGGTGGAGGAGAGAAAAATGAGTGAGGACTAAATTGGCTGGGTGGAGTGATGGAAGGAGGAGGGGAGTTGGAGGCGATGGTGATGGATGAGCAAATGGTGGGTGCGTGATGGGGGAAGGAAGGGGGAGGAGGTGATGTGATTTGCGGGATGGAAGCGCCAGAAACCCCCCACCTCAGACCTCCACATTAACACACTGTGCAGCCCGGTAACACTAGCACTTATTGTGCGCGAAGCGTGCAGTTTACACTGTCCTTTGCCCCGACAATTAAATCCGGCACCAACACGGTGGACCGCTCTCACCGTGTTGGTGCACACGACGCTTTCTCCTCTCTCCTGAAAGCTTCCTTCAAATCTGGCAGCTGTTGACTCCCCCTCGAAGTTAAAGACATGACTGAAAGGAAAGACTTGAGGAGCTATCTGGATCATAATTCAGTTTGATCTCCTTTTCCAACAAAAAAGAGCCCTCATAAGTCATAGGCGCACATGTCCGGGCTGCTTCGTCAGCGCTCCAGCTGTGGTGACATGAAGGCCTCCAATGGAAAAACAAAGCCCCCTCCAAGGCCCCCCCGCCCTCCGTCCCTGGGGATGCTATCAGGACATGGAAAGGTCAGGGGTCTGCTAGCAGTAACCACACACACTCGCTGAGTGTCACACACATCTACCTGTTCATGCACCTGCACACAAACACAATCGCTGACTGCGTATCACATTAAAACAAACTGATTTTAACTTCAGCAGTGTTCGATAAGTCGGTCCTTTTACTTCCTTTAATGCCAAAGTTTTAACGAGATGGGACCAATTTTTGAAAGCAAAATATTCAGTTTATTTAAAACTACATTTGCATGCCAATGAAAACTGCAATCCCAGGAATTTAATGCATTTTCCTTTCAGTGCACCAAAGAGCGACTGCTCGGTGTTTGTGTTTATCACTGTCACATTTAAACCTCACGACTAAGCATGCATGCGCAATCATGCTATTTAAAGTCATAAAATAGCATAAAATAATTTTATTCACGCAGATTCTTAAATATAATTAAAAATAGCAGATATTTATTCTAAAAGCCAGATATAATTATTTAGTTATTAATGGGTTGCAACAAAACAAGCGCGAGTGGGAATTTCACTTAAGCTTAAAGGTCGTCTGAGCAGAATAAAATCTGCAAACAGTAAAAATATATCTGCCATCAAGAAATGTGACATTCTGTGTATCAGCTGGTTTGACCTAAAATCCCAGTCAGAAATAATGATAATAAGGCCTGTGGCCCCCTGTGGCCCCACTGCTTCAGGCTCTGACATAACCGGTCTTGTTTGGGGTGTCACGTGTCCTCCAATCACAGCGAGCATCAAAGGGACAGGTGACAAAGACCTATAAGAACAGAAGTCAAATGCAACACTGGTGCCACTGAAGAAACAAGAAAGCCATCCTGCAGAAAATCCTTAATCTAGTGAATTCATGATAATCACACAGAGCAGTTTGTTTATGACAGCTGCACATTAGAGCTCTGAAATTGTAACCTGCACACATTTAAACAGCACAGGTGACTCGGCGTGTTCAGGTCAGTTTGTGGCCCGATCAAAGTGAAATTCATTTTACTGACTGAACGGGTCGTCTTGGTGACAAACAGCATACAAATGACCAATTTTAAAATAATCAGTGTAACAGAGATTAGAACCAAACATAAAACAGTTTTAAATTTAAGCTGCAGCGACAACACAACACAGTTTGTAACTGTAACTTAACAATCAGAGGTTTAGCACAGCTGAACAATGTGCATTTTCAAACTATATTCTTTCACTTAAATCCTGCAAAATCTACTTTTTTAGCCCTTAAATACATCTTGTTGTGTACTCTGAGTGTGTAACAGTGCAGGAAATTTAAATGTATTTTCTCCCGGTGCTGCGTAGATATCTTTAGATTCTTTTTGGCTCATAATTTTCAGTCTGTTCAATTTTCTCTGTTCACTGTTACATTTTCTCATCTGTTACATCACAGTATTTGCTGGAACTGCTAAAAAAAAGTCATGGACTTCTGGCTAACCAATCTCGTCAATCCTCCATTGGTTTCCTCACAGTGATTTTGTAGTCCAGTTCAGTTCTGCTCAAGTTGAGCATAGACAAGTCAAAATGTTCTGTTGTTGGGCGTATTAATCCACACGATTCCTTAAATCGCCTCCCGGATTCAGAGCCTCTTGGAAGTGCCTGGTTCCATTTTATTTTTCTCAGAAATGTCCTCACATCAGTGGGGAAAGTCCTCCTTGTTTCTCTGCTGGTAGCTGAACGTATGCTATCAAACTACAAAAATGGCCGACCCACATTTTTGTTCTTTGATTACTTTTAATCAGTCTTGCTTTACGTTTTCTTTAGTAAATCTGTTTTATGTATTTTACGCGTATACTTGTACAGTACTTTGCATCCCTTAGTCACATGTTGGCTCCCAAAACTGTTCCTCTGCATCAAGCTTCATCTTCTCTTTAAAGGTTTGCAGTTACTAAAGTCACCAGTGACCTCACAATAAACGCTCCCTCTCAGTCACAGTCTCGCCTGTGCTTTGCCCCCGGGGGCAAAGTGGACATTGAATGAGTGCAAGCGTTGCATCTCCAATCCCCGCAGTAGCTGCTTTCCCTGCCTACTTTCCAAAACCATTTCCAGATTTCTAACTTTCAGGAGCGTGGCGAGGAGCCTGGAAAGAGCTGCTCATTGATTTTTACTGTTTACAATTTATGACGTGCATATAATAAAATCCACCGAAACGGGAAATTCAGTATTTTAAGATCACAGTCGCATTTCTTTTTTGCATTAAAATAGTTCTGCTGTTTAACAGAAAGACTCACTGTTACAGCAAATCCCTCTGTGGAGCTTTTTGTTTCTTTAGAGTGATTTTTGCAAACTGTGATGAATCCTATAAAATCTATTTCTGTGGTTTTTAATCTGTGTGTGTGTGTGTGTGTGTGTGCGCTATTAATGAAGATAAAAATCTTTTTCTGTTGTGCGTCAGCTCCAGAGGAACAGCCCCCCGCCTGATGCAGTATCTACTTAAATAACACATCTCATTAAGCCTGCTGACTAATGAGGTGATTAGCCCAGGCTACCAATAACTAGCGTTAGCTTAGCGTAGCCTTGCTGGTGTTCTCCGAGGGTTTAAGCACAGTGATTCAGACGGAATGGCTGATGGTCGTGGCTTTTAATTGCCTGAAAGCTATTAGGACTAATGTGCAGATATGTGAAGGACAAATTACTTTAATTAGCCTCTGTTAATGTGTTTGCTCGCAGAAATATTAGCACATAACATCAGCGGGAGGAACGGCGGAGTAGCAAAGAAAGGCTGGGTGCCCTGCTTTGGATAAGGGGTGGAGAGCCTCAGTGAGACTGTGTGTGTGGGTGTGTGTGTTAGCAGCTCTCTGAGAAGGGCAGGGGGGCCGCAGCAGCAGTGAAGTGTGCCACAGCTATTTATAGGCCCAGTTGATTGCAGATTTATTCTCCTGGGAGGGAGTAACTCGGAATAGTGTGTGTGCGAGTGTGTGTGGAGGAGAGGGGGGCGTCTCTGGTAGGTGCAGGTTATGAAGAAGACCCACAGTGGGAGGAACAGCTGTCTGTCAGGAGGAATCTGTCAGTTAATTTCCTTTGGGGAAGAGGCAGAATTGAAAACTGAAGGCTGAGATGAGACATATCTGGCTCCAAAAGCTGCTTGTTTGGCTTTATTTTTCAGCACTGTCAAATCACGGCCCAGTTTTCTTAAACTGATGACTGACTGAGTGTTTTGGAGGGGACTGAGAGGATCTTACAGTCAATTAAAAGTATTCCTTCTTTAACTGAAATATTCTGCCCTCACAGCTGCTTCTATCAAAAAGCGGTTCGTTTGCACTCGACGTGAGACGCTCCGGTTGAAAATCTGCACTTTCCATTTCTGTGTTTGTCTCCGTGGCCGGAGCTGCATGTATACGTCAAAGATGAGGAAGAATAAAAGAGCAGAGTAAACAAGGAGGCTGGGTGGGCTCTGTTTTGACGGGGGGGGGGGGGATACTGTGAATTAGATGTATTCCTGACTGCTGGCATTTACTGGGGCAGACGGGGGGGGGGGAAAAGCGGAGCCTGACCCGGTACATAAGAGCAGGGGAAACACAAAC
>VUQK01030223.1:13103-26520 GCA_015106715.1 Bujurquina vittata
TTTTGTTTAAGAGAAGAAAACATTTCTTTAAAAAAAAAAAACAAAAAAAAATTTTTTTTTTTTTTTTTTTTTGTGTGTGTAAAACAAAAGACACAAAACTATAAAATAATGCATCAAATGACGCAGAGACTGGGCCCCGCTGCCTGAAACAACCTGCTCCCGTCTCGTTAAGCCCCTCCTCTCTAAAAGTCCATGTTCTGCTGATTGGCTAACTTCTGGAAGCCTGCTGAGGGGCCACACCCTGCTGAGTCACAAGAAGATGACTGAATGAATCAACGTAAAATAAATATTTAGAGCAGTTTGAAGTTTTTGGGATTATTTTTACTTCATGATGTGAATTTTTGAAAAGTACAAATGTGGCGCCTTTACTGTTACTGCCCTGATTTCGACTTTGAGGAAGCAAAAATGTGACTCTCTCTCTCTCTGGATGTGTCTGACGGTCCCCCCAGGTTAAAGTTTAGCCAGCCCGTCTCCTGTTTATTAATCACCAATAAAACGAACGCCGTCTTTGACTTTTTCAGCGTGACGTTGAGCTGACAGGTGATTGTGAGTCGGCACTCAGCGTGCAGTAAAAGCGTCGCCCGCGTCAAACATTAACGGACCTGCAGGAAAGCTGCTGATCCTGAAAGCCAGGTCCCCACTCCGTCCTGGTTTAACTCGACCGCAGGAGCCTCAGTGTGACGCTTGGCTTTTCCTCAGAGACTCGGCCATGGGGACGCTCTGTGCACTGGCTTCCTGTTTACTGCTCGCCGTGGGAGCGGTGTCAGCTCAGACAGGTACGTACGGCCTCAATTAAAAACTCAGCAACACGAGATATCGAGCGAGCGCGTCTTCATTACTGACTCTGCTGCACTAACCAATGAACTGTCATCAGAGAAACTGAGGAATTCCCTTTTTTTGGGGGGGGGGGTCAGAAACGTTTTTTCTGACATTCTGTTTACCGGAGTAGAAAACAAACGAGTTTTTCCAAAAGGAATAAAAGTGAATCAGATACTTGAAACGCTCGATTCTGTTCATCAGTGGATGGAAACTCTCTGCAGGAAGTTCAGAAGGCTTGAATCTTGTTTTGGGCGATTTAGAAGGAAATGATTAGATAAGGAAGCAGCTTTTATTCACCGTTATCATTATTGTGGTTATAAAAGGAAGACACGCCTTTAAAATGAGTTTCAATTCTCACCTATTAAGCTCAAAGCTCTGACAAGTTGAAATGAGATTTTTTTGACCGCTGATTTTATTTAAACCGACACTTCTTTAGGCCTCAGAAAGATGTTAATATCATCCAAAGAGCACAAAAGTGATCCCTGAATGTTCTCCCAATATCATGACAGTGATGCAAGCGAGGACTAGAGCAAGGACACAGCATATCAGCTGCTGTTAACGATGGTGTAAGGGTCAGATAACAGAGAAATGACTGATATAAAAGACTGATTTATTTCATTTTCGGACTTTGTTTTCTGGTTACAAAGTTTTATTGTTATGACTTTATTATGCATATCTAGATGTTTGAAATAAAACAATTATCTGACAGCTACACCAAGAACACAATCATAATAATCACTTAAAATACTCTGAGCACACAGTATGCTCACAAGGACAGTTTATTAGGTACACCTTGCTAGTGCTGGTTTTTCCTTCAGAGCTGCTTTCATGCTTCACGGCTCAGATTCAACGCGGTGCTGGAAAGAGTCCTCACAGATTTCGGTCCACGTTGACAGCATCACAGCTGCTGCAGATGAGTCGGCTGCATCCATGGTGAGAATCTCCCGTTCCACCGCATCCCAGAGGTGCTCTGCTGGACGGAGATCTGTGACTGTGGAGTGCCGTCTGAGTACAGAGAACTCACCGGGATGTTCAAGAAACCAGTTTGAGATGATCTGAGCTCTGTGACCTGGTGTGCTATCCTGCCCGGAAGCAGCCATCAGAAGATGGCTGCACACTGGTAAAGGGACAGACGTGGGCAGCAGCTATACTCAGGGAGGCTGTGGGGTTTGAACGATGCTCAGTTGGTACTGAGGGGCTCAAAGTGTGCAGAGGAAATATCCCCCACACCAGCAGCAGCCTGACCCTCGGATACGAGGCAGGACGGATTCATGCTTTCATGTCTACACCAAACTCGGACTGGTTCAAGCTTCAGCATGGTGTGCGTTCAGAGATGCTCATCTGCATAACTCGGTCGTAACGAGTAGTTATTTGAGTTCCTATCCGCTCGAAGCAGTCCGTTCTCCTCTGACATCAACATTTTCTCCCAGAGAGCTGCTGCTCACTGGATATTTTCGCGTCTCCAGACCTTCTCTGTGAACCCAGAGATGCTGTGTGGGAAAATCCCAGCAGGTCAGCAGCATGTACATATATCTGTCTAAATACACTGAGCTGCTGCCACATGATTGGCTGATTAGATATCTGACTTTAGAAGGAATTGGCGTTCCTAATAAAGAGGCAGTGAGTGTAGATTTTAAATTGGCATGTGGCTCTTTGAGCCATTTGATTGAAAGCATTCTTTATGGGTGTTGATTGACCAGGTGACCCGTGTGTTGTAAGGTTATTGGCCTCTCATGCAAACACCTGAAACATATTTCAAAGGAATAGTCCTTTAATTTTTTCTTTGTTTTTTCATGTATTTTTTAAATGTTTGCTGTATCTTTAATATAAGAATGTTGTTTTAAATTTGTGTTTTCTCTCCTTAAATGTACAGTCTGTCTTTAATATACAATACATTATGGTGATTTAATAGAGGTGATTACCAGCTAACAGTTTCTAGATCGATGCTTTTTAAAAAGGTCGCGGTTGGCTCAGATTTTAGAGGCGGAGTTGTGTCTGCGATATTTTCTTTGTTGGAAAAGTTCAAACTGATCTGGAGCTTCATCGTTTTGAACCGAGACTTCTGTGACCTCTGACCCCTCTGTGTGTTTGTGTCCCAGAGCCGACTCAGACCAATGAGCGGCCGCTGCCTCAGTGGCTGACCGGCATCATTGCCGTCTCCGGCTTCCTCTTCCTGGCCTTCGTCGCCATCCTGGTGAAAAAAGCGTGGTGTGAAAAGGACTACAGGTCAGTCAGCTTCACTCCGGCTGGAGGACACGAGAACTTAATGTCTAAAGTTTGCTGCCTTGCTTGGAAATTCGTATTAATGTTTTTCTGTAAAAAGAGTTTAGAAACACTGTGCTGCCCCTCAGTAGGCTTCCAGAAGAAAGTTGAAGGAGGGCCTTAGAGTGAGGAGCTCAGACAGCGTTTGGTCCTGATGGAATGAAAATGAGATTTTTCTGTCTTTGTGCAGCAGGAGCAGCATTGAGGATGTGACAGAAAACGAATTTGTCAACAGCAACACCTACGACACACACCTTGACACCATCAGGTAGGAAGAAGAAAAAAAAAACCCAATGAAGCTTTAACATAAAACTCAATCTGCTCACTGGAAGAACATCAGCAGATTTACTGTTTTTAATCTGCCTGCATGCAGCAAGAGGAAGACCGCAGACGCATTGAATGAAAACACCTACGAGACGAGCCTGGACGCTTTAAGGTAGAAACACGAGTCGCCACATAAAAACAGCAACAGCGTAGCCATAAAATCTTTTCTTAAAACATGCTCGGCGCTCGAATAGCGGCTGAAACACACCAGCTCTGTGGAGGTTTAAATGTTCACTGACTCTGTCCTTCAGGAGCAAAGACGCACCAAACGCCTACGACAACCTGGCAATTGATGGCAACAATGACAAAACTACCGTCATGTGACCACCGTGAAGCCATCCCCACTGTGTCAGCATTGGCCGTTTCTCTCCATCAAGCCTGCAGAGACACTGAATTCCTTTTCTTTTTTGCATGAAGTTTAATTCTTTGATTAGCTGTACCTGTTGTCCCAGGTGTGACGAGTTCACCACAACAAAGTTCAGATGTTCAGACTCGTGTTGAATTTACTTGCAAATGTTATCCGTTTGCTTTTCTGTCTGATTGTGATTAATTTAGCAATAGGTGTGAGATTGTTATCATCTTTACTCAGAACGGGACATCAGCTGCTGTGTTCGTTAAAGCTTCACCACCTGCTGACTTCACAGACTCTGTGCTGATTAATAAGTTATGTTTTTTAACAAAACTGCTGTGTGCGCTCCGATTAATGATTCAACACACACACACAAACACACACACAAAAAGAGACACAATGAATTCAGAGTAAGTGTGGAAAGAGTCCCAAAGTGCGTTTTACAGCAGGACTCGCTGTGAAAGGTACAGGGCAGTGTTCAGGACTAAGATTTGGAAAGGCTAATCCACTGCGGTCTGATGATTTTCTCTATACACAGCCCTATGTTAGCCGGGATAGGCTCCAGCCCCCCCCCCCCCCCCCCCGACCCTGAAAAGGAGAAGCAGAAACGAATGGATGGATTCTTTTTTTTATTCTGCCAATTGTTACATATGGGAAGGCTAAGGCAAGTGTTAATTATTGCATTTATAAATGTATAAAATTGATTAAGATGTGTTTTAAAACAGAAAAGTTGGGTGTTCATGCTGCCCATCGCCCGGGGTGACAACGAGCCACAGAGGATTTTGTGAATCATACAAAGCGACTTTAATCGAGTCGTAGAATAAAACAGTCGTTTCAAAGTCAGTTTCAATCTATTTGTTATTTATTTGAAATTGAACACATCCAAATATTCTCAGTAAGTTCAGATTAAGAAACGATGGAATAACGAGGAACCTCTAAAAGCTGCAGGTTTCCACGGTGATTTCTGACAGTTCAATGATTCAGACTCACATTAGTGCTCATAATAACACAACAGCAACGAAAATATGAGGTTAATTTTCAACGGGATCAAAAATAAATTACATTTCAACTACTCTGGCACTTGCATATGAAGTACCAAAAAATTAAGACAATAATTATGACTAAATAAACGCCGAACATAAAATATTTTGCACTTGATTGATATGTATAAAGTATAAGATCCCACTGAGGCTGCTGCTCATCTCAGAGCCTCAGATGCAAAGTGACACCTACAGTTAGACATCCACACATGCTGCCAACACACAACAGCGACCTCCGCAGTGGGAAACGGTTACAACGCTGACGTTCAGTCAAATCCTCGTGTTCTCTGTCTAAAATAAGCTCGGAGTTCATTTCTCGGATCTGAGTGCCCGTAAATACTCTATATTAAATGTAATGATGAAATCAGCTGAAGGTAAAATTTAGCTGAAATGTAGTTATTTTCATCCACCAACTGCAGTTGAGCTCACATGCCAACGTAAAATAATTATTGGTGAAATAGATCTTTACAATTTTCTAATTCATCAATCCATTTCTAGTTAAATATTTCATTAATATATATATATTCATATCATGCTTGTATTTTTAAAGCAGCAGGGTGGTAACAAGTTTGAAACTGAGGCTGAAATCTGTATAAAAACGTGCAACATCAGAAATATCTTAAATACGTCACTAGAGTGGAGGCTGTGTTTTTTAATGTATCTTCTTTTTTACTCATCTCCACTAAAGAAAAACTGAGGTATGAACTGAAACTGGAGCCCAGAAACTGAAGCATGAAGTGATCTGTGGCTTTGGAGAAGCTTTACAGCCCTGAGATCCACCTAAACCTGCCCTTTAGCCCTTCAGTTCAAACTGAAAGTCAAGATATCTTTAATGCCAAATGACAAAATCTTAAATTACTCTAGATTGTAAGACAGAAACAAAGAGGAAGAACTCCCTCAGCAGAAACAGAAGGGTGGTTATGTGCCAGCTCTGGATCCAGGGAGGTGAAAGAGAAAAGCAAATGCAGTCAGTGTGAGCGGTTCCTAATCTGAAGGTCTTATGGCAACGCTACAGCTCCCACAGTTGCCCTGGTTAAGTTGCTCTTCTGGCTGCTGTGTTAGCTTCATGGAGGAGGAAGTGGATACTGGACTCCAAAGATAGGAATGGCTCCGTGTTACACGTGTGGACATGTATGCACGGCTGATATTAGCTGGTATAGTTACACTCAGAGAGGTATGAGGGAGTACAGTTCATGTATAAGAACTCAAAGTTGGGAGCAAAAGTTCAGAACATTTGGTTACAGACTTGCTTTTTGATGTTGCAGTCACCCAGGCCTAAAGACCAGTCAGGGGCACCAGGGCTTAACGCAAACTGGAAATGGAAAGCATTCACCGTCAAAGTAAAAGATGCATCTTTTAAAGTGTGTTCGTGTTAGGAGAAAGGCACAACTTTTACTTTGAAGTTGACGTTCTCTGTTTCCCATCACACCCTTCAAAGTTTACCAAACACTTGTGCCCAATTTTACAGCAACTGCCAGCATTGCCAAACAATCAAAGAATTCACATTTGCCCCATGCGACCAGAGGCTGCTGGCCCATCTCTAGGCCTGTGTGACTGAGGACGCTCTGAAACACTTTCAGTCGGTGTGCTAAGCTAAACACGCCAATGACCCTGGAGAACACGAGGACATCACTGAATGCCGGCCTGATACGTTCATTCACGCCCGTTTCAAACAAGCTTTTTAATATTCAAAATCTCCAGAGAGACAAAAAACTGTTTAGCTTTGCTCTCCATGGCAACGGCCATGTGGAAGACACTATCTGTTGCCAGGGGTGACAGTGGTCTCCGTGCCCACCAAGTCCTGAGAGTCATCTCCATGGAGACACGTGTATTTATACAATGATCTATAAAGTGTTGCATGAACTCTTTAGTGGAAGAGAACGGGAGTTCAACATATCCGTATGCTTGTGTTTGTTCTGTTCTAAGGTCACAACTGAAATTAAAAAATAAGATAAAATTGTATCAAATGATGGCACCTTTAAGATGTTTGGCTAAACAACAGAAATTTGATGGAAATAGTTGTATAAATATAAAGAAATCATAACTAAATATAGCTCTGTGATGAAGGAATATTTTAACAAGGTTTATTTAAGGCCCACCGTTTTAATTTTTACAGGCTTTGATTTAAAAATTTGCAAAAATTTAGGACCAAACTTGTTCCGTTGCATGCTGCGGCTGGCAGGAAACGGCTTCCTCAGCTCAAAATCGATTTCCAGACAGATTTTAGCATTAATCTTTTTCCCTTCTCCTAAAGCTGAAAATAAACGTCAATAAATAGGGGATTTAGAGGCTGAGCCCCTCGATCAGATAAAATTTCCCCTCTTAGCCAAATGTCTGCAGTATGTTTATATTCTTTACATAAGGAGGTCTTTGGCCGCTTTGCTTGATGAATGACAAAAGTAAGGCAAAATGACAAAACAGCAATTAAAACCCAAGTATGATTTTCATATTTAAATATGCACCTTCGGTCATTTTCCACCACAGGAGCAGTTTCACAGCAACTGTTTACATGGTTCCTCCACCTTCAACAGGAGGAACCGGGGTCACTAGATGGTTTTATCCCCCCAAATACAATATCATTGACTTTCTGAAGGTTCAGGAAGTTGCTGCAATAAACGCTGATGACTGGCTGAGTTCATCAGAGTTTTCTGTTATACACTTGGTGTAAAAAAAACTGAAGTTATTTTTGCCTCAGACAATTCCACTGAAAAAGCTCACGGCTGTTCCCAGCGGTCTACCTGCAGTGCTGTTCCTCCAGGATCTTATTAATGAATCTCAAGAATAAACACTGCAGCTGACCAATCACAGCTGACGGACAAGAACTAAAGTGCGGTTTGTTCTGTAGTGGAAGAATTATTTTCAAAACAAATTTTCAGTTACAGTTTGATTAGGTTTAGCGATACATTGTGGATTCTGGCTCGTCTTTCGTTGCTGGGTGCGGCGGATGCTGATTAGTTAAAATCGTGATCTTGAGTCCACAGGATCCGACACAGAATGTGTGAAAGGGACCAATCAGGGCTGTTCCTGTTAATGCTCGCATCACATTGCATCTTGTTCGAGTTTGTGTAGTGAAAAGACGCTTTTTGACCCACATGAAAGTTTTCAGATATGAAAAATAAAGTCCCTGGAATTCTGAGTGGAAAATCAGGGATTTCATGCCAATCTGCGGATAAAACTAGAAGTCCATTTTTGACAGCTGTAGCAGCTGTTTCTTTAATGTTTGGCTGGTCCTGATGGCAGGTAGAAACAGCTACAAACCTGCTGATGTTGGTGGCATTACACTCCATAGTTATAACAACAGCTACTCCACAGCTAACAGCAAACCACAGAAGAGACGCTAAGCTAACATGCACAACGGCCACATCTTCCCTTTTGTTCTTCTGGACTACAAACACGAGCGTTCCATCCATGAAAACGTCTTCACATCAGTTTGCGTTGAGTAGCATCAGCTAGTGCAGGCTGCACTTAAATGTCCCTCCATCACAGCGCTGTGCTTTAAGGATAGAGCTAACAGAGCTTCTCAACCTTTTTTTTTTTTAGCTTTTGACATCAAGTTTTATAATTGGGTCGGGTCGGTTCAATGATTACACAACAGAATTGATGCTACAGGATATCTGGTGACTCATTTTTGGTGACAATGTCATCTTTAATTAATTAATTTCTTCTCTTGAAGGTCAGTCGCCGCTAACCGGCAGGCTGATGAGGTTGCTGCTCTGGCAGGCGTAGATTTTAATAAGCTGCCCCTCCACAGAGTCTGTGGTCCCACGGTTGGACAGACTCCACCTACACCAGCTCTGTGATGGTAGTCATGGTTCCACTGTGGAGATAGCTGCGAGCTGCAGGAAAACAGCCAATCAACAGCCAAATAAACCCATTAAAGCTTGAACTGTTTGGTGTCAGACATACATACTCATTACTGTAGTCAAGGTAAGTGTACTTATTGTTGCTGCTCCTGTGTTTGTCCAACGCTCTGGGGGGAGGGGCCAGAAAGCTTTAAAACCGTATTTCTGGACAAAGGCACCAAACTTTGTGTTGCTTTTCTCAGATTTGATCGGGGATTATGCAGATGCTGGTTTTATGTTCCAGTTAAAGTAATTCAGCTGTGTTGCACAGAGGCCAGAACCACCAACTACAGTCCAAGAAGGTGAAGCTGGAAGTCCGTCCACAAGAAGAGAGGCAGCTAATTACATTTCTCTATTATTTAGTTAGGAGCGCTTTTATTTATGGTTTTTTTTAAAGAAAGTGTGGATATGCGTGTGTGTTTGAGGCAAACAGGGTTGAATACTCCAGGAAACATGAAAGTGTAAAAACAAACTGTGAGATCTAAGATCAGAGTTTGGATGACCACATCAGGTGAGACCCAACGTGCGGCCCTGACCCAAAGGTTGAGAAGTTCAGTTAAACATATAAAGGTGGTGGCTGCGGTGCAGAGTCAGTGTGTGACCCACCAGTCTGTGCACAGGAAGTGTGTGTATCTGTGTGCATATCTATTTGGAGGAAACATGTCAGGTTTGTGGAAGTGAGCACGCTGTGCATTCAGAGCTGGTTTCAGGGTTCGACGCAGGTTTAGGTTACAGTGAAGGGCCTGGAAATGGATTCAAGGACGGTCCTCACAATGACAGAAAGACATGCGTGCGTGTGTGTGTGTGTGTGCATGCGCGTGTGCTGGCACTGTGACGCAGTTTCTTTTGTCATTTTTTTTGCGTGTTGGGAAGTTCAGAGTGACGATCAGCGAGTGGCAGTCCAACAGTCAGAACGTGTGCGTCGCAGCAGGAGCTCCTGTGTTCTTACACGTGTGTACGTGTGTGTGTGTTATGACAGGATGTCCAGCGTGACCGTTCCTCTCTGCTTCTTCAGGATGGCAACGGCCTGCTCGTGCGTCGCTCCCTGCAGACTCTCTCCGTTCACCGCCAGGATCTGATCGCCTCGTTTCAGACGCCCATCCACCGCCGCGGCACCCTGAAACCAGCCAACACGGAGCACGTTTACATTTTCAGTGTGTCAGAGCACGAGACATCACTACACACAGACAGGTCCTGACCTTGCTGAAGACGGTCTTGACGTATATCGGCAAGTCTCCGTGTGGACTGCCGAAGCCTCCGACGATGCTGAAGCCGAGTCCCTCTGAGCCTTTTTCCAAGCTGATGCTGCAGGGCCGTGGACCCCTGATGAGGAAGAGGAGGAGGAAGGGGTGAGCCTCAGGTTCAGGTCAGTACTTGCTGTCATTACCCCTGAGCAAGTGTGTGTGTGTGTGTACTCACTCTGGCTCAGCCGTGTGTGTGTCTGTGTTGGCCGACAGACCAGAGCTGCTGGACAAACTCTCCACCTGAGAGGCGATGGCGCTGATGTTGGTGTCCGCCACCACCTGAGACACACAAACACATTAAAGGTTTTTAGTAAACTTAAATACACAAGAAGCAGGAAGTGCAAAAAGGACTGCAGCAATAAAAGGACTCAAAAGCGTAGTATTTATACAATAAAATCAGTTTTCTGCTCATCTTCAGCCTTTGTTTAAAATGAGCAGCTGAGTGGGACGGCATGCACAAACATCTCTGTTGTGGTGAAAAGAATTGTAGACGTGTCTACAAGTGCAGCAAACATGGCAAATATAAAAAATCTGAAACACATTCAGCCGAGCTGAACTTTTGGAGCTGTTTCTGTGCAAAGGTAACACAACAATGGAGACAGCTCAGGCTGTCCACCTGGTGAAGCTACAGAGTCAGCATGATGGATAAGCCTCATGGATAAGCTGTTCACAGTTACAGAGGGTGTCCAGTTACCCTACAGGAAATGTAGACTAAGGGTGTGCATCAGAGCTGCTCAACAAACATACAAACTCAAACTGAGCGGCTCTGCTTTCAGACGGGCCTTCGGGAGGAAAAGCAGTTTCTGTGGCTCTGCTGCAGGCTGATAAAAGCTTTATTAACATAAAGCGGCTGCTGCTATCACACTCCCAGCATGCAACAGTCAGCCCTGGCTGGACTGCATTGATAACACACACACACACACACACACTGAGACGGATCAATATGAGCTGCAGGGAAAGAATAATTGATGAAAGCTCTGAATGTAACCACGTGACTGTCAGACTGAACTGGTTAGGCTTCGCTTTCTTACACTAAACCGTATTTACACTTTTAACCACCATCAGAACCGGCACTTTAAAGACACGTTGGACTTTGATTTCCAAAGGCAGCGTAGGAAACGGGGCACAGCAGGCACAATTTTCTTCATATTATTTATACACTGACTAATGATAAAAGTATGAGCTCTGCGTCGTGTTGCAGAGACTTTATCATCGATTTCTTCAGGGCTCCACGCTCTTCCCACCATGATGTGTGCTAAATGAGCCATTCAGACTTCAGTCCATACGAGACAAACACAAACTCAGGGTGATTTCAGCCCATTATCGGTTTGTCGAGTAAATGTCAGGGAGTGGGTGATCATCAACCCTCTGGCCTCAGGGGGCAGCTATGAGCAGGGGGAAAGAACCTGCTGCCTTCACAAAGTTAAGGGATGCAAAGTGATTTTTATTTTTTTCTTCGAAGTATTTTGAACTCTACTTTTTGATTTTTCAACCAAAAGATGACTATATACTCCTCTGTGAACATCATAGTTTGCCCAATCGGACGAAGAAAGCACAGTTGGCGCCCTCGCAGTCCATACTCTTGTGTACTTGTGAATGCAAAGACTAACCTGGTGTAAGCTCGAAGGCATTACTTGGCCTGACCTCCATCATTCCCTGCGCCTCCAGTCATCCTGTCAGAAAGTCTCCCCATATTTCATTGTTTGGGTTGAGGCTGTAAGGCACGTATATTTTGGCAAATTTCAGTTTGTTCTCAGTGCTTTGGCCGTAAGTGAGGGGGCCACATCTTTATGACAGTGCCCCCGTAAGACGAGTGCTGTGGTCATTAGACGCATTTCACCATGGGTGATAACATGGTGGCCACGTGCATGCATGCACAAAGGTGAGTCATAACCTCTTTAACCATAGTGGATATGAAGGGACGAAGGTTACTGCTAATCTTGCTCAATAACATCTCCACTGAGGTTAGCTTAGGAGAAGATGAGTCATACATCGGTAATCTTGTTTATCTTTTTTGTTGTTTATTCTTGTGTTAAGGGTATCACATGATCAGAGTGCATTTACCAGTAATTACTTGTAGAAGTATGCAAGTTTCCCTGGTAGCGGTTGCCATGGAGAACCTTGATACTGGGAGTATGTTATTTGGCCACAAGGGGGCTCTGATGACCACCAAATTTCTTCAAGATGGAGTTCATGTGTATTATCACTGCCTGGGTCATATCGATGTTAGATTTAAGGTAACCAGATTATTTAGCTGGTTATTTTGTTGGTGTCCCATGTTGAAAATTCACGTGTATTCTTCCCTTTCCTGTTCCAGTGCCCACCCACTCCTTGGATCAGCTGCCATGCTACTCATCTGTGATCCATCCTACTGACTATCATTAAAGTCCATCTGGAACCGGCTCTCTGACCGTAGTCACTGTCCTGAAAGGAGGTATCAAACCAGCCTTGCAGAGATGCCCTCTCCAACACACGCCTTTTCCTCCTGTGCACCCTGCCTCGCTCAGCCTTCCAGTAAAAGCTGCAGCTGTGAACAGCGGGGATAAAATGTGTTGTTCACCAGTTGCATTTCCATGAACAGCAAGCCATGTTTTACCTGCAAGCTGATGTTTCCGTAGCTCTTCTTCAGCATGGTGACGACTTCACTGTGAGACAGACCGTCCACAGACTGACCGTTAATACTGACGATCCTATCTCCCACCTAAACACAGAGAAGCTTCCATCATTTCAGAGCACTTATTTATTTCCTGAAGACTAAATCAAACTCTCCAGCCTTATCTGAACTTTAACCTTAAAGCAAGTCTCTACATTAAACTCTAATAGCCTACCAGTCTTTTACTTTAGGAGGATGATTATGTCCCTGTATGGAAGTCAAGTCCCTACGGTATGCCTATATAATATAATCTGATACTGCTCTAACCTGGAGCTAGCCTTAAACCAAGCCTCCATGTCAAAAATCTAATAATGTACCTTCTGGGGACCTGTGTGTCCACAGAATATATACTCGGTCCCCACAGCATTAGTAATACAAGTACAACCACAGGACTACAGTTAGACTAAAGTTTATTTTGCCCACACTTTTGATGGTTGGAGGGGTCAAGGGGAAAATACAAACATGTGACCACAGTCACCTTGAGTTGGTGGGTTTTGGCAGCAACTCCACTGGCCTGAATCATGGCGATGAAGATGGGGATGTCACCAAGAGGACTGCCCTTCCCTCCTGCTATACTCACCCCAAGGGAGTCACTGACACCCTGAGAGAAAAGGAGTCAAAGAATAATAAATCAGAGGGACAGCAGAATAACCAGAAAATCATAACTGATGTTTTTTGTTGTTCATATTTCTCTGTTTTCTGTTTTCTTGTATTTTGTTAGGAATAAAAACTTTAAAACAAAACAAAAACATGTAAGTAAAAGCCCAAATTTTTCTTTGAAAAATTATATAGTTCAGAAATAATATATACGGAAAAAGAGCAAAAGGTATTCTTAGATACCCTCCAAATGACCAATATTTCAGAACTAATGAATGAAGATCTTG
>VUQK01030226.1:19938-35571 GCA_015106715.1 Bujurquina vittata
ACACACACACACACACACACACACACACACACACACACACACACACACAGTAATTTCAACATTTTTCTGCAGCCTATTCCCACTTGATGTTCAGTTCCCCCACAACTTTGTTTCTGGATCAAAATAATATCATAAAAACATTTTTTTTAAAAAAAGGGAGCTTAATGTGTATACATTTTATAAAATATAGGTTTTTCAATCTACAAGGTAGCATTAAATCCTTTGGGTATCCTAAAATCCAAAAGCCTTTGGTTGTTACTCAACAGTGACAAAATTTTAATAAAAATAAAGTAAAGAAAAAAAAATAGCCACAGTAAAAATGACTGGAAGCAGAGGAAGAAAGCATCCCCATAGGCAACAAATCAATACTGTAGCTCCAAAGGGAGAAATGCTTTTGTAGTAATAAACCTTTCAAGAAAAGAGAATTTTTTTTATGAATTATTGAGAGACTAGTGTGTTAGAGTCTAGGATTTTGGTACACAGTGTCCCTCTGGAGCTCAGCCTGGACAGATCTATTTTCAAACATCATTTTCCTTGTTGAAGCGAGTAAACAAGAAGCCTCATCACATACTGCTTTCAGCATGCCTGCCACATAGACAGGAGCACGTCATGAAAGCACTGAGAGTAACAGAAAGAAATAATAATGTTGGAAAAAAAAACCACCTAATGATTACTCTCCTGGTCTTGGTGTGCCTGCCACAGCCAGTTAGTGTTACTCTCACATCTTATTGTACCGCCCTGACGGGATGAAGGCCTCTTATCAGATGAACCCTCCTGTGTCTCTTTCCCAGCCCACTCATCCACAATGCTAACACATCAATAAAGCCGGACAAGTCTGCTCTGCAGCCATTATATAATAAGTTGGTTTATTTGTGGCTGGAGCAACTCAGTCTCATAAAGACTCCCCAGCTCAGCAAGGCCATTGCACAAAAAAGAAGTGCATGCGGTCGAGCACGCAAACATCATCGCAGGCTTTTAAACACAGTACAAAGCTTTCCTCACATATGTGCAAATCCACGTGGAAATGTACGCACATGTACACACTCTCCGAGTTCACACTTTCAGCCGTCCGCCCACACAGATGTAACACAGACTCATGCACCACCCACACTGTCCTCTGCACTGCGAGGAAAGGATATTCTGTGTGTTTGTTTTAAAGCCAGAAAAAAGAAAGATGCTTGTCATTAAATTCCCATTGCATGTTTTGGGAATGGGAATCATACATGAAAGGATCTATGGAGGACCAATGCTGCAAAAATCACAAATAAATAAATGTACCATTAAAAGCAGCAAGTACAATAGATAACTAAATGTAGGCATTAATTAAATGGTGACATAAACTGATATCTCTGATTAAATTTTCTTTACAATTAAATGGTCTTTTTATTTACTTTCCTACTGATTCATTTATCTACAGTATGAGAGCAAAAGACAAAGTGAATATGTAATACACAGTACTGTGCAAAAGTCTTCGGTCACCCCTTATTATTTCTTTATATGTTGCTAGGAAAATGGGTAAAAGGTGCAGTGATTTATTGAATCTGGAATAATTTAACCTTCAACCATTGGAATAACAGAAAATACCCAACAATCCCAAACTCAATAATAATACTAAGAATTAAAAAGGACACGAAATCCATGACCGTGACCATCTGAGCCACTTATAGCTGCACTTATAATAATAAAACCTTTAACAAACCTTTAATAAAAGATGATACACATAATGCATATAATGTGTAAGTATTTGAGTGTTATAAAAAATGATGCCCAAAAGCTTTAAAGATGCTGAGGCAGTTTATAAAGTGAGTTTCATCCAGATTGATTAACTTGTCTTGGAGGGAGTTCGGGAACAGACATACATGCACAGGCTATGATCATTGTGGTAAGATTCCTATTTATATTCTGAAAGATCCTATCTGTATTCACTTATTGTCTTCACAATTTTAAATAGTTCAAAAATACTTTTAAATGACAACTCTCACACCTATGAAACTCACGCAGAGGAAGCAAAGCGGAGGACATAAACAGATGCCACACTCTAACTCCTACATGCTTCAGTGCGTGGCTCCTGTGTTAGCGTTCCATGAGAGCATTTTTCCAAACATGTTTGCTCTGACTTGAAGATGTCAAAGCTGAATGGTGTGAAGAACCATAAATCACAAGTGACAGTGCAGCATTTTGCAGAACGCAATTGTGTCTAGAAGTTGGACGCTTTTAATATGGAGCCCACATTATCTGACTGAAGCGGGAAACGCTTCAAACAGAGCCAACGAGGCCTTTGAAATGGGTTGCCTAAATGAGTCATCTGCAGATGGATGCTCGTCTATCTGATGTGTTTCTCATGTAGTGTGAAGTCCTCGCATAAATTATAGATGTGTGAGCCCACTCGGTGCTCGCTCGCTTGCTTGTCCTGATGCCGAGCTGAAGTATTGATGCTGCAGAGAACACAAAGACTCTCCCGAATTTTAGATTCCAGCTTCACTCCCAAGATGCTGCAAAGCCCTGTGTGAGGGCCAGGGCTTGGATCGATATGGATCAATCTTTTTTGTTTCACATTAAGAGAAGCCTGCTAGCTCCAAATTTGTGATTCTAAAAGTGAGGTAGTCCACCAAGTCAGGAGAGAATTAGGATTCGATCTCAGAAAAACAAGCATGCACATTATCACAGACACAAGAGAAACACGTAAATTGCATAGAAAACACATTAATATAGGGAAAATCTTATTACATAATAACCTTGTTATGCACCTCCCCATTTTGAAACAGGTGAGACCTTGTCATGTCTCAAGGTACCCACGGTGGTAACCCTTTGTGAATAAGGGAGCAGTCGAAAGTAGCATTTTATCGAAGAACTGTATTTTGACTGGCACCCAGTCAGCTTAAATTTTGAAGAGCTCCTTAAAAACTTCAGTCTCTTTGGCAAAGAGGCTGCCCATTTGTGCACCAAAAACCACCTAAAAAAATTGCTGGATACCAAACACTCCACCCCATTGCAAGGACGCCCATCAAGGTGGACAATGAGCCCAACCATGAGGTAGTCACCACTCCCTGGTTTGTGAAGTCCTGCTTTCATGCCTCAACCGGAGCATTTTAGCCACCGTTATCTTGTTTGCTTTATTTTGTTGGGGGAGGCGTTCACTGAAAAACTGAGCAAGCTTACACACTCAATCACAGTGCAGCTCTAAAACGCACCCTACATTTAATTTACTTTACATGGGACCATAATTTAGAAAATGAACTTCATTATATCAGTGTAGTTATAAATGTGAGGCAGAGAAAAGTGCTGTATGAATGTATGATTAAATGAGGCTTGTAGTCTAAAGCACGTTTTGTGGTAAGACCAGAAAAGCTCTATGTAACTGCCAGACCAGTCCAGTCCATTACAGCACACCCCCAGATGCCCTGTGCCCATGCCTCTGTGGGTCAGAGCCATTTCTGTAGGCAGCCTGCAATTTCAGCTGTTTGAAATGTTATGAACAAATAGCAGGTAATGGAAACTGTGAAAGTCAGGACACGATTAAGAAGACCAAAAGAAATGTTAGGAAAAAACAAGAAAGTAAGAAAAAAAAAAAACCAAAAGAAAGTTAGGTGGAAAAACTTTTGCACATCACAACCTGATGTTTAAAACAATGTTGGCTGCAAGAGTTGTATTTTTTTTTCCCACAATTCACTTGAAAAATCAAGATTATATGCAAATTTTCCACAGATACATAGCAACAAATCTTTGAGTTTAAGTACATCTACTACAAAGCCAAAAAAGAGAAGAAAACAAAACAAAGAAAAACATGGATATAAAGGCTTCGATTGTAGGGACAAGTTTCCTTCATGTGCAGTTTGAAAGGAGATCAAGCTGGATTTTTGTTGCTAAGAATATGCAGCACTAACAGCACAGAGCATCCTAGATGTTGTAATAAGAAATAGGTCAATATGAGACCCAGAAAGATAAGATAGGAGTTTTGATCCAAAGTCAAACCTCTATTATCTGTAGCACCAAATCTTGCAAAGCTGTGTCACCCTCCAAAGAAAGCATAAGTCAGGGGGTTGACGAGCTGACAGCAGACTGGATCCTCTCAGTTTTGGAGATATTTTGAATGTGCTGTACGATGAACTTTTACAGTACTGAAAAGTAATCACTGGTGTGCACCTCCAACTGACAGTATTTAGGAGTCGAGCGAACTCTAAATTGGACTTCTAACAGTGAAATCTATCTATAGTACGGAGCTGTTGTGTACACCGCAATCAAAGTCCAAAGGTGAGTTCGGCATGACTAAGTTATGTGAATTGAAGATAACAAATGAGGTTAATCAAACACCAAGAACAAATGACCTTCAAAATCTGACATTGTAGAGGGAAGAAAAAGTAAATGTCCAAGCTGTGCTATATGTTCCCTCTTTAATGTGGGAAAAGTCAAAGGAATATACTTCAAATGTCAGTTAGAGCACATGAAAAATAGCTCACTGCCAGTTCATTGTTATAAATGGTGCCCTCGTGAAGCTCAGCCGTCAGTGAAGTGTATGAACAGCATTTTAAGCAGGGAAACCATGTACAGAAAACAGCCCAGCATTACCAGTAGGACGAGCACGAAGCACAGGAAGTACCTTGCTCTCATTACTTCAACTAGGCAGGAAGGGTAAATGCAGCATCCACATATATTTCTGCGTGTGTGAACCTCCAGCTGCCTCTCCAGAGTGAAACAGCATAAGAGCGATGTGGGCGCAGCCTGAAGTTCAGGACCTAAACCGATGCTGAGGGCCGGTCCAAGCTCATAGGTGCCATTACTGTAGGACTCCTCCTGCAGTCTCCAGATCTCCCACTCTGGGAACGGGGTGGACTGTCGACAGAAGGGGCACTGAATCCGGCTGGCGTCCTTGGCCCGGCTCATGATGGCAGCTGTACAGTGGTGACACATTATGTGGTTGCAGTTGAGTAAGGTGACGCGGTGATCTCCATGCGAGTCGAACAGCTCGCTGCAGATGGGGCACTCACGCTGGCTGCTGTCACTGCACAAACTCCTGACACTTCCACTGCAGCCTGGCTGATCCCTGCCAGCCAATTCCAGCTCTTGTGGAACAGATGTCTTTCGGTCAGTCCCATCTGTCACTGTTTGCGGGCCCGCTTTGTGATTCTTGTCACTGCTGTCCTGATGTTTGTACCCAAGCAGAGGCCGCATCGATGTGTCGCTTTCATCTTCTTTTTCTTCTCCCTCCAATTTGTATACTACACTGAAATAAGCTTCCTCTGCAGCTGGCTGTTGTGTAATAACACCTTCCTCCTCAGCGTCGCAGACTTTTGCTTCAGCCATCCTTCATTAAAAGGAGATTTTAATACAGGCAACACAGCTCTGTCACAGGCTCAAGTCTGCTTTTTTCTTGCACTAAGAGGGCCACTAATTAATGTACTGCTTTAGTCTAATGAAGGGAACACAGTTTTCCCAGCGCAAACTGAGATAAGAAAAGTACATTCAAGGATAAGGAGTGCTAAGTAATAACGCGCACCTCAGACAAGTGCCACTGGCCAAGTAGAACAAGTGAACATTTCACTGTTATGCTCAATTTGACATGCTAACACATGCAGCGCCACTCAAAGCTTTTGCCAGTTTGCAAATGCATGAGTAAGCACATTAGAGCATAAGAGACAGATTTATTCTTCATATTTATATAAACATTACATCTGCATATTAGACTGTCACAAAAGCCCATTTGAAAACCGGGACGATACAGAGGAGTTCATCTGATATTCATAACAAGTATTGTGCTTAAACACTGCTGCTTGTTTGGCTTCTGAAATGTGTCTTCTCTCCTCTAAGACCAGCCAACGGAAATTAAGAGTGGTTCTAACCACATCAGCACAGACAATAAGACATCATCATAACCTTTATACAGTATCTGGAACATTTCCAAGGAGCCATTATAATGTTTAATAATGAAGCCTCGCAGTATTGTATCCATCAGTGATTACATTGGGAACATATGCCCAGACTAATCAAGCAAAAAGAAATGTTTAATTTGCATAACGCTATGAAAGAAATGAGCAACCTCTATCTAAGAAATGCAGTGTAAAAATATCGGCATGCTCTGGATGAGGGAAATTTCCTTCCACATACTTAAAAATATGTTAAATTTAATTTAATTGAGCATCAGTGTCTTATTGTATCAAAATGGTGAAGAATTTGTGTCCATGATTTGCAACACATTATAGGTATGAACTGTTATTGTGGTTAAAATATGAACGTTTTTGGGAAATGCCTGGTATAATCTATGTCAACAAAGAATCGTGAGTAGATATAGGTGAAAAGGGTGATTCTGCCACCTATTTCACTTCTGTGTGTCTGTCAAACAGCCGTTTGCTGTCTTCATCTCTCTCACTAAAAACCTTCAGCCATGGAAAAGCTCTAAATTAATGGCTACCTGTCCAGAAATAAACAGCAAGCAACAAAGTTCTAGTAGGAACATTTAGTAGCTTAATAGTGGGAACCAAGTCAGCATATCAGTGTGATAATATTCCATAAAACTAGAGTCATAAGAAAGCCAAAAGTACCAAGCAGTCCTGCAGCAGATGCTGACACGGGTCCTACTCAGCTCTGAACAACCAGCATACCTTAAAAAATCTGCATACTTGTAGCTAAAAAGCATGAAAAAGTACACAGACCAAAAACTGATGCAGCCTCCAAGCCTGAGAAATGAACACCAAAATGCCAAAAACTGCAGTTCCTGATTCTGAAAGTAAATCATTATCCATAGACATCATCATAGAAGTCATCAGCTAATGCTAGCAAGCTTGGTTAGCAAGTTAGACAGGTGCAATGTGCCAACACCTGAAAGTGTTATAAAATAAAGGCAGAAACTATCCATAAAGGCCAAGGATGTAAACAGTGTTTAAACGCAGGAGTCTGTGGGATTGACTCGTGTTTGGAGCCTGCTCGTGTTTGGAGGAATTGCAGTTGTTGGCACTTTGCATTGCATTTACAGCCCCAGAGGTTTTTGCTTATTTAAAAACTAAACCTTGTCACCACATCTAGTATCTTTATCTTTAAGGCTTAAAAATTGTGGTGTGGTCCTTTAAGTTGTCACTGCACACTGCTGAAACAAAGAGATCATTAGCCTATCAGCTGGCTGCTGGGTAACCTGAGAAATTATTCCAAAAACAAACACACGTGCTCTTACACCTGCAGATCAAACAGAGCCAAGGTTGAGTACACATTAAAGATTTGAATGCACAGTTTGGGAAGCCAGGTCAATATTTTCTAACAGGCATAACAGGAGAAAGAATTTAATGACTGCATTCGGAAGAACAGTGCAGATAAAGGAAGCCACTGATCTCAAATTAGAGGCAGGTATTTGCAAACATGCTGAAAAAGTCCCGCAGTCAGAAGAGGAAATATCGGGATATGTATGCATATGTTTCACAGTTTATGCAATAGATAGTCGGGCTTGTGCAGAGTAAAATAGATCTGACAATCTAACAGTCAAGAAGGCAATTCTGGTGGTCTTGTTTATGAAATTTCAGTTACACTTCAGGCACTGTTAGCCTGGAAAATCAAACCACACACATCAAACATACCCCATAAAAGAGGTTATTTAACAAAACAAAGTTGATTCTTTTCCAAAAAATGCATATCTGAATTGCATAAACTCATCAGGCCTCCTTTCCTCCTTTATCTTGCTGTCGGCAACTAAAACGAAGGGGGAACACGTTTGTCTGAAGTGTCTGATTAATGTCTAGCCTGCTGAAATCACCTCCTGTGGCTGAGGGAGCTCAAAAGTCCAACGCATCACGCTGGTATTGCAGCCGTGGGCTGTTCTCACTGTAGAACTGACCGAACCAGCGTCTGTGCTTCTGGATCGCCGAATCTTCCTTCACGAGGAGAGGCTTGGAGACGTACTTCTTGTTATTCCAGATCATCACATCGCGCTCAAACTGAGGACAAAACAAAAACAGGCGAGTCACTGGACACCGGACTAAATATCAAACATTATTATAAGTTAGTTTTATAGCTTTTAGCCTACTTCAAACAATTTTATTTTTAACACTATTCCCCTCATCCTTGATAAGGATAATGAAGCAGCGCTGCTGAATACAAGAACCAGAATTAAATAATGAAAATTGCGCTGGCATCTACTTGCATTAAATTACAATAATTTATCAGCAGGGGTTTCTGTGTGAAGTGCTGCTCATTAAATGTCACTCCATAGTAACTCCATCAGCCGCTGATATTTGGCATTTCAGTGAAAACTCCCTCCCTCAGCTGTCAATACCAAATGAAGAAACAAAATTACTTAATCTAAAAATATATGCTTTGAACGTGAAACTGTGTCATCATCTTCGTTTGTCTTGTGTTTGTTTTTAATTAAACTGTTTATCGAGCTACTAAAAGTATTTTGTCTGAATTTCTTAGGCAATTTCAGTGGAAGACAAGTCTAGATGTGCTGCTCGGGGCAAAAAGCCTTTAGTTTTAGGAATTTTCTCAATGTATTTTGAGTCTATTTTTCTGTATTTTTTTCTTGTTAAAATGACTGCAACTACAATTCTTCACCACGGAGCTAATTATCAGGTTTAATGAGGACTATTTACACCTTATCTGTGACTGTGCGGTGTTACTTCTGCTGACTGTGTGGAGGCAGAATTTAACCAAAGGCAGAGTGAGAGGCCAGTGTGCACACTGATCTCTCTGAATTAGAGCGGTGCTGGGGTGTATCTCTCAAATAAGTAGCAGTTTTGGTGAATACGGTGAATAATAGCCTTTGACTAAAAAATTGGAAATTGCAGTTTCATGAGCAGATTTGCGGACCATTAACAAAGGCTGCAACTGGGGAAAAGAGCTGCATTTTTTGGCTGTTTGCACACACACACACACACTATAGACAAAACTGTGTTCTCTAATGGGAGACTGAGACCTGTGTGCTAGTCAAGCTGCATCTGGCATCATCTTCTCTGCTTGCCTTTCTGTAAAAGTCACTGCACTCTACTGCCTTCTTTAGACAGCACAGGAGAGCAGAATGAGGATGCGAACAAGCCTGTGTCAGAGTGATAATAAAAGATAATGTACTGCACCTGAATGCACTCCACTTTGAGGATGAATTTGGGCACCACGGGTGGGATGTTAGACTGATAGAAGATGGTGTGAGTGACGCACTGCAACAGAGGCTCCACGGGAGTCACACAATGCATGATTACACCCC
Organism: Bujurquina vittata; assembly: GCA_015106715.1. Classification (NCBI taxonomy): domain Eukaryota; kingdom Metazoa; phylum Chordata; class Actinopteri; order Cichliformes; family Cichlidae; genus Bujurquina; species Bujurquina vittata. The sequence goes on from VUQK01030226.1 coordinate 29,117, forward strand.
GGCCCAAGAAAGTTTGTTCAAACTGCAGAAACACAATTCCTGGACCCACCTGAAAGATAACAGGCAAACATGTAATATTAGCACAATTTAAAGTGTTCAGCTTTTGCTGATAGGGCTATATTTATGCACTAAGGATTCATTGAGTTACTTGGCAGTTACTGCAATAAAAATATATTTTGCACCATTTAACATCAAAGCCTCATTTACAGATAATTAAATCCCCAAAAAGAATTAGTCTGTTCATGAGAAATGAATGCTTGAAAAATGCTTTTGCATGCATGGTTAAGCTCAATAATGACTGCCTCTCATACTACATTGCGGGTGATCCCCCACTGCTGGCCACAGTAAACATATTCTGCCTTCAACATTTGTGGTGCATGTAAGTGATCCAGCTCCCTCTGCAGCCTTCTGGTTAACATAGTAAAATTAGTGGTTTCAAGGTACACATGCATATCACTTTTTTTTACCCACAAAGCAAGGCAAAAAGACAGACTGCGTTAGCAAAAAACAGCAGGCCAGTGATGCTCCACATTAGTGATTACAGGAAGCTTTGTATGCCAAGTTTTGTTAAAACACATGCAGTTAACAAACTGCGGTTACTGCACTATGAAACACAATCATAAGGTATACTAAATCCCTTTTAAAGTGTATGAATTTTTAGTGATAAGATCAGTGATTTTTGTGCCAGTTTAATGTACAATCAATCATAGAAATTCCTCTGACGTGTAGCATGTATTGTTGTGTACCTGTCTAGCCACAACATGGACATCCAGAATAGGCCAGTGGCATCCAAACACTGTAAGCGCATGTTTCACAAACATCTGAGAGCAATGCTCGTTAGGCCGTGACTCCGGTTCCCACGCAACCTTGAAGAGGTGAGAAAATACGGCATCACTCATACTGACAAAATCACAGTAAAAAGTTGCAGGTGTCACACTGAGCATATTAACTTTAGTGTCGCTGATGATGAGGACGATGAACGTCACATTTAGTTTAATTTTTGTGTAGTTTAGAAAAATGTTACCTTCCAGTCATGTCGCACAAATTCCCAGATTTTGCTGTTGGTGTAGCGCAGATCTGCTCCACTGAGCATGCCTGGGGTGTGCAGATGAGACAGGTGAGCTATGTCGGCTGCATTTTCTGGAATCTCCTACAGAGAAGAGATGACACCCAGTTAATCCATGCTGTTCTTGAAAAAAGAAAAAAGTATGCCAAAGAAAATGTACACTATAGCCAAGCACCTGGACCGACAAATCAACAAAAGATGCATGACCTTTATTTGCAACATAAACTTTATTGTTTATTGTTTCCGCCACATTTCGGGTGGTGTCAAAGTTTTGTGTTATCTCAAAATTCCAACTTACTTATTCAAACTTCTGAGAAGATAACTTGAAATTTTGAGTTAAGTCAGAATTTTGAGACGATAACCCATTTTTTGACTTAAGTGTGTTTTTATTGTTTGCTTGTTTTTTTGTTGTTGTTATTTATTTTCAGTGGAGGGACACAAGCTTTTTAGTTTATTTGATGTTTTGTGACTTTGCTCTTATTGGGTTTGAATGTTGAATGTTGTCCTTGTCACATCTGTACAATATAGGTTCAAAATCTAATTGTATTTTTCATTTTCATTGTGTTGGTTTTACCACATTTTGACAGGAAAAAAAAACAGATGATTGTTCTATGGAAGAAAAGAGCAGGATCGAGGAGTAGAAGAAGGTTTGGGCTGAAGTGATCTTACTGTATGGGCTTTTAAACATCGCTGTTATGGAATTCATTCATACACAACTAAATCAAATGTGCGGATTAATGTTCTGTAACAGACGTTCTAACAGCATGTCTGCACGTCCAAGGTATTCAAATAGTTTCTGTAGAGTAGATGTCATACAAAATAGGAGTCAGATCTTCAGCTGCTGCCATTTTTGCCATGTTTTCACTCGCAACATAAAAAGCCAAAATAAACCAATAAATGATATGGGGGCTTTTTTTTAAATCATGCACCATTAAAATGTGTGCAATAGAGGGTTAATATAGAGACACCTGACATAACACCATAAATTCATCTCACCAGTCAAGAAAGCACATGCTCAGGTATATGCACCATACCTGTATATGAGCATTAATAAAATGCTCAGTTCTCCCCCGATAGACCCACTCGCCCTTTGTGATCTCCTGCTGCTCAGGAACGGTCCACTGAGGTTCTTCTCCATCACAGTGAAACCAAACCAGGATCTGCTTGTTGACCTCACAGGTGGGCCAGCTGCGCACCTTGGCAAACTCAGGCACTGAAGGAAAAACGAAACCCAAACTGAATCACGGCCTCTTCAGTCAGGGCATACTGTATGTAGAAAACAAGCGCTCATATAACACATGACCAATAAAGAACGCTGGTCTATTGACTTCTAAAGCTACATACCATTTTAAGCCATTACCTAAGCATATTCATGTTTTCTTATTTAGCATATTATACACAGAGAGACGTAACCATATTGTAGGTGATTGACTTACCTTTTTGTGAATAGGGGATCTTCACACACTTGCCATCATCCCCCTGAAAGCGCCATCCATGAAATGGGCACTCAATGCATTTTCCAAACACCCGTCCACCCACAGCTAGGTTGGCACCCAGATGAGGGCAGTAGGCATCCACCACATAGGGCTTCCCATCGTGACCCCGAAACACCGCCACCTGCTCACCTATGATAATTAAAGTACAAAAAGTTTTTTGTACTGGGTTTGTGAGGTACCAGTAATGAAGACAGGGGATAACAGTACTGTGCAGAGTGTACCTTTCGTACAGTTCTACCAAAACTAGACCAGCATCTGAATATTTACTGTACAGTACAAGAGGAAGAAAAAATATAAACACGCAACCCCTGCAGCATATTCACTGCATGTTCCTTAGTGTATGTTTATTATTTCCCCCACTTGGAGCAATTTAGTGAATTGTAAACATAGCGCGCATAGTGCGTACATCTCAAATTCACCGTAAACTGTGGAAAACTTTCTTATAAATGAACACTCAAATGTTCCCAGAAATAAACCCATGAAATTCACAAGCTCTGTTAATATTATGTCAGATATCACATTTTATAATCATTTGTTGCCTTTAAATGAATTGTTTCATCAAAAATTAATGCCACTCGTAGAAGTTTTTTATATGACTTTATCGTTATTCTGATTACCTTGATTTTGCTCATTGAAACAAAATCAACTGCATCAAAATTATTGTGGCACGTACATTGATGGCAAATGTTAAGTGACTGCTTTGTATCATTTCACTTGCAGCGCACACACTTGCAGTGTCTACACTTATGGTCTAATAAAGTTTCTAGAGTAGGTCTACTTGGAAAGCACTCCCTGTGGTGCATGTCCAAACTGAACTCGGACACCAGATCTGCAGCTCTCTTCCTAGTGTCTCTCCTTATTTGGCTCGACTTTTAGCTGAGCTTTAAACCTAAAAGTAGTGCTCAAATTGCATGCAAGTTAGCGTAAGCTGAGCAACTGTAGTATAGAGTGACAGCTGAGCAAGCTCCACCAGTGATTAGTCAAGGTACTAAAAAAAATCTGAGACCTCAAATCATCCAAATGAAGGGTGACACAGCACTGCACTGCTTCCCCCAGACTGTTGCACAGAGACCCACACGGTGGAAAAGACCCACTCGGCAGAATTTAATACGTGAATGCATGACTGCAGAGAAAAGTTAGGAGGGAGACACAGCAGGATGCAAATCCTGAATGGGAGCCAAGCTTTTTTGGGGGGGGCTACAGGGAGAACTCAACCTAGAAGGACAAGAGAAGAGGAAAGCGAAGAGAGAAATATGTTATAAAAATAAAATAAATCCACCACGAATTATGGGTAGAAATGTATGCATGTTGTCTAGAGAAAAACAATCTGTGTGTTTTCTATGTTTTCCAACATGCTGACACACCCTGGTGGGTTCCTGGCAATCTCCTCTCCTCGCGTTGGCAACCACAGATCTGAATCAGACTTGTGCTGTGTAGCAGGTCTAATAACCTGCCACACTTGTGCTCACAGTAAGAGTCAGAAAACATGCATTCAAGAACTTTACTTAGCTACATGCTATCACTGTGTGAACGCTGATTCAGCAGCATTTCTAGCAATGCAATACCTTGCAATGAAAATGCATCTTCTAGTTTGTACTGAGATTCTCAGCGACGGATATACTTAAATATAATTGCACTGCCACGCAGAGTTTGACCTGCTATCATATTGCTGTTATTGTACCTCTTATTATTACCATAAACATATAAAGAGTGCCAGTCATAGAGTTTATGGTGCCAGTTTACATCCTCTCAATCTCACTGTACTACAGTTGGCTGCAGTTCACCCAGAGATGACACGCTCCCCTGATGGAATCTGTTTACAAATGATAACTAAATCACAACAGAAAATCACACGTGTGTATGAGAAGCAGCTGTCTGTGGCAGCTGCTATCAGGTGGCGTTTCAAGCGTGAAATCAAGTGTGAAGGACCTCAGCATTTGGTGAGACCTCATAAAAAGGTCAGTCCTGGTGGAGATATATGGAGCACAAGGACCTAAGGTTCCACCTGTTCTCCATGCAGACACACACTGATGCGCCTGCTTTCTTGAGGATTATAAGAAAAGTATTTCACTGAAATTGTGGCATGATTGTAACTTGTGTAACTTCCTTATAGAGTAATTGGTGCTAAAGACGACTCTTAGTTCTAACTACAGTATGATCTGAATCACTCTGCGAGAGCAGGTATCGCTTTTTACCGGCGGATATTTTTTCCAGGTATAAAACCTCTCGTGCACTGTTTGTTTGTCATTTGCTGAAAGCAATGTGACAGGAACCTAAAAAGCCCGACGGGCTCTTTGAAACCCTTTTGAACTCAAACTCAAAGAAACTCTCTGAAGAGATCAAACAGTCGCACCACACATCAACATGAGAAGAACAAATCGGCGAGTGGAACACAACAGCGGTTGAATCAGTGCCCCATCTTTATGAAATACATGTAAACTTGAGGCCATCAGTGATGAGACTGTCATATTGTTGATCACAGGAAAAACCTGATGCAGGAGATCAAAGGGGTCAGCTCGCGCTCATACATAAAATTTGATCATTAGAGGCAGATCTTAATAATAAAATTAATAATAAAAAACTGTTTTCTCTCCAATCCATTCACGGGTTGATCAAGAAAATTATTGGCACACGCGTTAATAAAGCAAGTTGCTGTTACTTTGTAGAACTAATGTCACTATGAAGTAATTCTACAAACATTAGTAACCACAACATGTCTCCATGACCCCTTCAAGTCACACGCAGGTCAAAGCTTGAACCTTTGTTCCAAAAGAAAGTGTTACTAAGCACCACTGTTTCCTTAACAAAGTCTTAAATTCCAAAAACGGTGCAATTTGAGCTTGCGTCTCCTATCTTGGCAACAGTCAGAGGACAACGTGGTTTACCCCCACGCCGTATATTTCAGTGTCATCATGTACCCAGAAACAAATGTGCAATTTCAAAGAAATGCACTCTTTTGCTAGCTTTACTGTTAAAGGAATATCAACCCAAAATTATGTGTGTGTGTGTGGGGGGGGGGGGCTTTTCTGGCAAATAATGCAGCCTTTCTGGTAGAGTTTCTCATATTGTTCCAGGAGGCGCATGGCTGCAAAAATAAGCATGTACAAAATCTGCGTCTAAACACTCAAACACTGAGTTAAACTTAAACAGTCATACATGCATCACTGTCTGGTAACAATTGCCAAAGTCCAAAGTAAGCTACCCCACACTTAGTATCAAACAAACTTCTTTTATTTACCATTTTCACAACATGCACTATAATAAAACTGTGGTTTCTCTGTTAAAAGCAGTGACGCACCACTATTATCATACCTAGAATAGAGACATTTTTGACCTCGCCCCTCTCCAGCAAGTGCGAGTCCAGCACTCGGTACCAGCCGTTTGGGTAAACCGGTGGAAGCTCCCCGATTTTCCTCCTGCGCCGGACGTCGTTTGCTACCTGCGCTTTGGTGCGACCGTCCTCGCCGGCGTATCCCACGTCGTCGGGCGACCTGAGCAGCTCCAGAGGACGGAAGAGCAGCCGGTACAGCCAGCCTATGGCGAAGAGAAGAACTCCGACGGAGAAGCAGAAGGCAGCCCGGGCTGAGACACCTTGCAACCCTATTTCGCGCCATGTTGGGTACCGGCTGGCTGCTGCGTCCAGCGGATCTCCACTTTGCGTGGCAAGGATTGCACCCACTCCCAGCCCAACGACAGCAGCCGCCTTCGCGTTGAACATGCCTGACTTTCTGCCTTGCACAGTGTCACGGTCAGTTTACAATGAGCACCGGGCACTTGGAGACGGAGCAACTTTTTTTTTTTTTTTTTCAAAGCCACACCCGGGGCCGACCCGATGCACTTAAACGCAAAACTCGGATGGTCATGGTGGAGCTGGCTTTGTGTTTTTAGGGGTG
>VUQK01030228.1:2668-19540 GCA_015106715.1 Bujurquina vittata
GCACTGCCGTGATTAACAACGTCTCACGTGACTACCGCATCGCTACCTGGTCAGTTCTGCCAGAGTGTCCCTTTGCTGCAGGGCACAACTGTGCTGCAGGGCACAACTGTCAGCGTAGGTCGATAACTTTAATTTCAATCAAACTATGTTGCATCCTGTTCCTTTTTCTATATACAGTAAAAAATTGCCAAAGTCAAAGTCACACAAATTGGATTTTCACTCTAGTCAAATGGCTTCTGCATGTCCCGATTTTTCCTAATGTTAATTCCAATAAAGATCATCACCTAAATGAAATTACACAATTTGGTTTTTTGCCTACCTCAGATGAAAAATCTGGTCCCATTTCCAATTAAATGTGATCTCATAGGTTGGATGAGTTTAATGCGAAAGCCCTCCTCAGCAGTGTTAATTTCGTTGACAAAATATTTTCATCATAGTTTTTGTCAATGACTCTTTTTTTCATGATGAAAACAAGACTATAACAAAATTTTGACTTCCTGAAAGGATAAAAACAATGACTAAATTAATTGACACTTTCATCAACAAATGGAAATGAAGCAAAAATATTCCATAAATTTTAATAGTGTTTAAATTTGTGTGTGTATAATGACGAAATCAAGGGAACTGAAGAAAGAGCATTTACATTTTACACCATTTATATTTAAGTTGACTAAATCGACTGTAGATTTAGTCGACTAAAATCTTACGCTACTTAACTATACTAAAACTAAAACTATTCAGATGACTAAATTATGACTAAAACTAAATTACTTTTTTTTTTCAAAAGACTATGACTAAAGCTAAATCAAAATTTGCAGTCAATATTAGCACCACAATCCAAAAATACTGCCCGACACATGAAAAATACAAAGCAGAAATCAGTGAATATAACAGTGGAGTAGATGATATGCATTCCAAAAAACAGTTTTTACATTCAAAGTTGCAGAACAGTGACGTTACCTCAAGCAGTTCTGGCTACATTTGATTTGACAGGTAACAGTAGTTACAGAGGTTAAAGTGGTGCTTATGTAAAGTCAACCATGAAATGTACTGTTTGTTAAGATCACTGTGCAATTTGCTTCATAGAAGTTACTCATAATGACAAAAAAATTGGAAATTAGAACCCTGGAGATCATAATGTTTCATTGCTTGAAAAGCACTAAATGATGATCGCACAACTGAGACTGATGTGATACACAGTACTGCCAAAAGTATTTGCTCATCTGCCTTTGCACACATGAACTTCAGTAACGCCCCATTTCTAATCCAGAGTGTAAGCCCACCCTTTGCAGCTATAACAGCTTCAGCTCTTCTACGAAGGCTTTCCACGAGGTTTAGGAGTGTTTATGGGAATTTTTCACCATTCTTACAGAAGTGCATTTGTGAGGTCAGATACTGATGATGGAAGAGAAGGCTGGGCTCGCAGTGTCTGTTCTAATTCATTCCAAAGGTTTTCTATAAGGTTTATGTCAGGACAGGTCCTTCCAAACCAAACTCGCTCATCCATGTCTTTATGGACCTGCATTGTGCGCTGGTGTGCAGCCATGTTGGAACAAGATGGGCCAAAATGTCTTGGCATGCTTAAGCATTAAGAGTTCCTTTCACTGGACCTAAGGAACCCAGCCCAACTCCTGCAGAACAACCCCGTACTATAATTCCCCCTCCACCAAGCTTTACACATGGTACAATGCAGTCAGACAAGTACCGTTCACCGGGTAACCACCAAAACCAGACTCATCCATCAGATTGCCAGAGGGAGATGCGTGATTCGTCACTCCAGAGAACATGTCTCACTGCTCTAGAGTCCAGTGGTGGTGTGTTTTACACCACTGGATCCAACTCTTTGCATTGCATTTGGTGATGTAAGGCTTGGATGCAGCTGCTCGGCCATGGAAACCCATTCCATGTAGCTCTCTATGCACTGTTCTTGAACTAATCTGAAGGCCGCATGAAGTTGTCTGTAGTGACTGACTCTACAGAAAGTTGGTGACCTCTGCGTACTATGCACCTCAGCATCCTCTGACTGTGCTCTGGGATATTACATGGCCTATCACTTTGTGGCTAAGTTTCTGTCATTCCCAATCAATTCCACTTCATTATAAACCCTGTAACCGTTGACTGTGAAATATTTTTTGACTGGACTTGTTGCACAGGTGATATCGTATAAAAGTACCACACTGGAATTCACTGAACTCTTAAGAGCGACCCATTCTTTCAAAAACGTTTGTAGGAGCAGTCTGCATGCCCACAGTAGGTGCTTGGTTTTATACAGCTGAGGGCATGGAAGTGATTGCAACACCTGAATTCAATGATTTGGAAGGGTGAATGAATACTTTTGACAATATAATAGACATGCCCTCAAATCTACTGGCACTCCAGACATGGAGAAGGCTAGCATTCATAGTGACTGATCTGATTCATCGACCAATGCAAATCACCAGTGATCAGTTCCAGTTATAGGATTTTCATTTTCCACAAAGCCAGTCAGACCATCATTTTACCAGGGACTGATATTTTATGAAGTTGAAAAATGTAGAGATGAGTTGGTGTACTCACAGTCATCCTGCAAAACCAGATGATGATTTTGGCAAGTCAAGTCAAAGTCTCACTTATGGAGGTTTCAGAATGTGACAGGGCCATAGATTGTGAGTAAAAGATAGATGTAGATTCTGGGTCTGGAAAGTGAGGCATAAACCGTTTGAACCGCCAGCAGAGGGTGATTCTTCGGTTTTCAGGTGTCAAAATTCATACAAGTCTGTGGGAAAAGAACCCTCCTTGCTCCATAGAGCAAGACAGGGGTGCCCAACTCCAGGCTTCGAGAGCCCCTGTCCTGCAGGTTTTAGATGTGTCCCTGCTTCAACACCTGAGTCAAATATAGAAGTCATTAGCAGGACTTGGGAGAGCTTGACTGTATACTGAGGAGGTATTTCAGCCATTTGATTCAGGTGTGTTGGAGGCCTGGAGTTGGGCACCCCTGCTCTATGACATCTTTTTCCTGATAGACTCAGTTGCTTGTTTCCTGTCTTAATATACAATTATCTTTATTTTGTAGTATCCCTCTGTGGTTTACCCAGATCCACCCCACACTCATCGTATCTGGCTTAAAACATCAGCATGGTGACAATGAAAATGCTCTCCTCAAGACATTAGAACAGAGCCTTGACAAAGAGATTAGAGTACATAAAACTGGACTGCATGGCAGTATCCAATCTACTTTTTCCTACCACATGTTGACACATCAGTAGCAGGGCTAACAGATGTCTTCATAAAGTTGACACATTATTCAGCTCACTGATAAAAGAGAGAAAATCCCACAGATCATCCTCAAGGTCAAATACAACATCAATGGAAAGCCACAGCGGAAACTGTCAAAGTCCTGCGCTACCCAAACTAACTTGTTTCACATTCACCACTGTTACTAGGCGACAGTGAAACAACATCTGCAGACAGAGACCCAGAAGAGGATGGAAATTCCTACAAAAACATTTTACATGTGGGGAGTCATGCCAGCAGGCTGTTGCAGGACCTACAAGTGGGAATTGATTTGAACAGTGTGAAGCAGAATGTTCTCTGAAATGTCTCAGTTATTGCAGGAAAAAAAATCAACAACTGTTTGTCCATTCAAACGGTTACCCCAAGATACAAGAGATGTAGTGCAGCTCCTTCAAAATGAACGCTACACTTTACATCATAGGGATGCTTGCTGAGATGTTTCCATTTATATTTTGGTAATTATAAGCATGAGCGCTTTAAGTTGCGGAAGTCTTTCTGGTTTCATTAGTAGAAGAGATTAAATGATAAAGATCATCCAAAATTGTGTCCTGAAAGAACATGGAGAGAACACTTTGGGATGTAAACACTGAAGCTAGGTGTCAGTGCCATGCCTTTGAAAGAAAACACTTGTCTGAAGATGGAGCTTTACATCTTTACATTAATTTTGTTCATTTAATCAGAAGCTTTTATTTGAGGGGACACATCCCTTTAGTACAGAACAGTAGTTGCCTGCAAGGGTTAGGATTTCTGTCATGCCAAAAGAGTTTGAGATTTATTTGAGATTTTAATCATTTGGTTTTGCTTGGATTATTTCTGTGTTGAGCTATCGATTATGAAATTCATACACATAACCATATATTAAAATATGCCACCTTCAATGCATTTTCTTATTTCTTTTCTTTGCCCCACGTCAAGTCTTTAAATAGGCATTCAGGTATGGCAACCATGGTCAACATACACATAGTTCCATCCATAAAAGAGTAATCAAATCCTTCACACTATAAAAAATGTCATTTAAATGCGCGTCAAAGCATTCTGATCCATTGTGCCTTCTTAAATGCAGGAGCTAGCCACATCAAATTTTAGCTAAAAAACACATTTTGTTAAAAATTGTGTTAAACTGCTCCAATGTACTGTCTATGATGCAGGTGGTATGCAGTGACTTTACAGAAAGGTAAGTGGAGAAAGGTAAGTCACTTAAATACTTTATATTGTATACTACAGTAATCCATCATATTCTATAAAATCACATTTTTAGTGCAGCTGTCCTGTGAGGACCATCTCTAAATAAACTGCTTTTTATAAGCTCAGAAACACAGGCCTACATCTTGGCTGAGTGAACTGCGTGGAGATGCTTATGATTATGACGTGTTGGTGGAATCTGCACCTGCTTGACTTGGCCATTTTGAAGTCCCCGCTCCATCATTAATGTTTTCATTCTAACCACTCTACATCATACATGTTCGCTGTTATGATGATAAATCACGGAAACTCATTTATTTGAATAATGGAAATTTTTAGGATTCTGCTCTTCTCAGTGTCCATTTTTGTCTCCATATAATCTGTTATTATAATTCAAGACATGCTCGACTGTACAAATGATCTTTTGCTAGGAAATTTCTGACTGTACTCTGTGACCACGTTATGCAGATAACTTGTGTCTATAAATTATTCCAAGCTTGTTATTCTACTTGGTTAAAAGCCATGCAGACTGCTGTTGCACTTCATATTTTTGTCCCTTTGCAATGGTAACTGAAATCCTCAAAAGACAACCTAGATTTCCATAACAATGTGGTGTCAGAACTGGAACCTTTTGTCTGTGCATTCTGGTGTCGACGTGGTGGTGACTGATGATCCTTGAAAGAAGTCTTTCCAGCCTCAAAATGCACATAATTGAGAGAGGAGCATGCCAACCATTTGGACCCCTGTCCATCTCCACTAGGATTTGTAGGAATGGACCATGTTGTCATTAAATGGTGAGAGAGATGAAATAAGTTGCTATAATTTGTGGGAAAAACCAAACAAACAGAAAAAAAATGTTTCTCCTTGTTCATATCAGGTCATTACTGGGCTAAGCAAACCCGTTGATCCGGGATCACAGGGAACTTGCTTTCAAAGGGTGAAAGTAGAGTAAGTGAGGACTGTTTCCTCCTTGCTGTATCGACTGCCCCACCAAATTGAGGTAATGATCACATCAAGAGTAGATTAAGTTCATCAGATAGAGAAAGCTGGACATTTGTAAGCATGGGAAACAACTCTGATAAAGAAAAGCCAACTTTCGTGAAGTGTGACATTTCATGTCTCCAAATGTGGTTTATATGACAGGAAATATGGAGACAGAGCTATCAGTGTTTTACATGTTTGGGTTAAACATCCTGGTCAGCTCTAGGGCAACGGAGCAGTACGATGGGATGGCCTGACTTACCCGTGTGCATTATGGAAGAACGAAGTGATCTCTGTTCTGGTATGTATGGAAACACACACAAAAAAAAAATCGCCATCTGTAACTCAATATTTTGACTTATTAACTCAAAATTTTGAGTTTTCTCAAAATTTTGAGTTGATAAGTTGAAATCTCAGGCAACAGTCTTGAAATTTCGAGTTACTTTCTCGAAATTTTGAGAAGACAACTCGAAATTTTGAATTATGTATCTCAAACATTCGCGTCAATAGCTCGAAATTTCGGCTTAGCGCTACCAATCAGGAAGCTCCCTGAACCGTACATCATTTTCTTGTTAACCAGAAGCAGGAAGCTGAAAGTATCAGCTGACCAACAGATCAACATGAAAACACTGATTCTTTACCTTTTATGCAGCTATTTTTTGCTAGAAGACATTTTGACCGTTGATGGTCAAAAACCTTCCGACACTTTGCTAACGTCATCTGAGCAAACCACCACTATGAGCTGAACAATGTGTCTCATTGTGTCCTGTGTTAATTGTGTTTCTCTTGTGTCTTAGACTAATGCTGCTAAGGTTGACTCATTGTTGTCACTCAGCCAAGTTGGTTCCGTGTACACCTGACTCCAGTGACAGCCTGTCCTCCCGCCCTGACTGGATCCCAACTTATCATCTAGAGTATGATATAGAATCAGATGTTTCGGTTTAAAATGGATGTTTTGTCTTTGTTTTTGGTTCTCAAAACTGCTCTTACTCACTAACGGCAACTATTTCGCTTGAAAATTGCAATATGTATCATACACAGCAATGACCTAGATTTAGCCTATCTAAATTCTTTGGTCTGTTGTTTGTGCCATCTCTATAAATATGATGGATTTGTGTGATCAATGAATGATCAAAAGGGAGGAGTTTCTGCTCTTCTTTGTGTCAAGCTGATCTGGCTGAATAGAAGGCTCCAGAGTGTCCTGTTTTATCTCCGTATATATATTTTAATATGCGATATGCTCAACTGTACACATTGTCTTTTGCTCTGACTGTACTGTCGACCATGTTGGGTCGATAATGATTCTATGCTTGTTATTCTTCTTGGTCAAAAGCCACGCAGACTGCTGCTGCACTCTGTATTGTTGTTTGATCCCTTTGCAAAGGCAAATTAAATCCTCACAAAGACAGCAAACCTTTGTGTGAAAATTATTTCAGATTTTCATAAAGTAACTAATGCTTGCCCTGTTTCCACACAATGTGCAGATGGCTTTAGTTACAGTATATCTCTCACTCATGTTCTGAGGTAGGCTTGGCCGGGGAGCCACAAATGAATATGTGCATTTCAGAATTAGTACTATTCAAGCACTTAGTTCGATTTTATTAAATCATTTCCTCTGTAAAGTTTAGCACTTCATTCCACACAGCTGATTGGTATGAAGTGAATCTGCAGCAGTAAAGGCAAATTTTGACCCCATATGATGTCTTGACTCTTTGATGAATTGCAGTTGTTAAATCAGAATATTTCCTCACTGTTTCATTCAACAGTGTATCCCATTACTCAACAAGTCAGCTCTGCGTGAAGTGAAAACCACAGATGTACACTAAATCAGGAGCTGCCTGAGATGCCATTGCTGTAATACTCATTGCCCAACAGTAACATGATCAAAGAGCTCATTTGCTGAAGAGTCATTTGCTGAAATTACTTGGTGCTTCTGGGGCATTTGTTCAAGCAGGCAGAGGGGAGTCATGTGTTTTGATCCTTGTTGTGATGAGACCTATTCATGGACTTAATAATCAGCTCTCATGAAGTGTTAGTGGCAAACTTGTGAACAGAGTTTCAGGCATGAAAGAGCATTGTTGTGGGTGTTTGCAGAGTCCTTCATTTACTGGGAGCATAGCTTGCTTTCCCAAAACAGTTTATCAGTATTAAAGCAGCTTTATATGTATGCACGGGTTTTAGTGTAATTAGAGCAACATTTTTTGTTGTGGTAAGTGTTTGAATGCAGCTGAAGCAGTCAGGTAAGAGGTATATATTTTACACTCCCAGCTGGATCTCAAGCAAATATTAGGTAACCTAAAAGCGTACCTTTTATCTCTGGGTGCAAATCTCTTGCCTAGTAAAACACACGGCAGCATGTGTTTTCAGGCCAAATGGGACGAGACCTTTTATGACTTTGAGTGTAGACTCATTATCAAATTAGCTGGAGGTGCTTGGAAGCAGGAAAATCCTCATACAAGGGCATCACCAACGAAACACCTTGAACTATAGGTTTTTATTGTACAAACCTCCGGTGGATTTCATTAACTCACAGATAGTCCAAGGATGGATGTAAGCTATGGAAGAGCAGGCTTGCACTTTGTTCTTTTTATACTGTTTTGGGCGTGTTCACCAAAACAGGCAGCATTTTGCATTTTCCAGGTCCTCATAACGAAGTCAATTTAAGATGAATATTTTGAGATTATCAGGATCACATATACTGATGTCGTAGAATATTTAAATCTTCCAAGTAAAAAGGCACTTTATCTTTTGCAAGGTAAGTATATTTGAAAATGTAGTAGTGAACCTAATAAAAAATGTATTTCTATGAATTAATGAACTTTGTGATGCAAAGAATTGAAGAATGGATCTGATGGCTTGGCAAAGTCAAAACCTGCAGCATTCCCATTCCACACTCCGGGTCCAGGTCCAATCATATCTGATTGAGTTGCTGTTAAGACTTTTTAGTACATGTTCAATAACATGTATTTTTACTGACTCACTCCCTTCCTGAAATGACTTCAGCAGACTAAAAAAGCCACAGCGAGAGTACGATGCTAGAAAGAGATCCAATTTCTCCCATATTTGCTTCCTAACTTAGTTCAGCTTCATTGACTGGGTGTAACATCCAGAACTGAATTTAAAGCACTTCTCTTCACACAATAAAACTACCCTCATATCAATCCCATCATATCTTGAATACCTCATAGTATAATATTATCAAACAGGAGCACCTGTCTTCAGGTGGCCTAAACCATCCCTCAGTTATTCTGCTGTAGGCTCGGGTAGCTGGGGGACTCCTTAGTGAGTACTTCTCCCTCACCCCCTCTTTTCAGTCCCCATACATTATATAACACGATTGCATTTACCTATCTGTGCCGTACTTTATCGTTTATTCTCTTTGTTTTTCCTGATCTCTCTGTGCTCCTCTTTTCACTCCTGTTGTTCCCCTCACTGACTGCTCATCACTGAGCCAGGATCTTATAGAGGTCTCTTCCTGTTTAAAGGGAGTTCTTCCCCCTGCTACTGACAAGCGTTGGCTCTTACAATAAAAATCAGCTTTCAAATCTCTGACCTGGTGATGGCATCAAGGAAACTTGACTTTAAATTTCTTCCAGATATCTGTTATCATTTGTTTATTTCAGTCTTACAGCCGCGAAACATCTGCAGACTGAATTTGGAAGAATTTCAACAGTCCAACTTTACCTTTTTCACTTGGAATCACTTCAGTTGATAACTAATGCCAAAGATTAAAAGATGTGTTATTAAAAGATCTGCACCACAAATAAATCTTCACTGTGATGACTGAGGGCTATATTTTGAGTCATGCAAACATCTAACACTTTGCTTCGCTGTGAGGAAATGATGAACAGGTGAAAAAAAAAATCTCAGGTTATCTCATTTGATGTCAAGTCTCTGTTGTCTTAACTTTTTAACTAAAAACAGATGGCAGCATTCAAAATACACGACTCCAAAAATGCAAGGTGACTGTGACAGAAGAATAGTCTTAACATCTCGAAGCCAGAAGTTAGTGATTTGCTGCAGTTTACAGTCTAATCATGTTAAAAATAATCCTTACATGACACCTAAACACACTTTCTCACTTGGAATTCTCTTATTCCATTCAAAAGAAGGGCCAAGAAAATCTGGGTCCATTCATAGCTCGGCCCTGCAGAGACTTAGAGAGCCTTCACTCTTTCGACATCTGTAGCTTTGGAGGAGCCTAAATGAGTCATTAGTGGGCTATTAATTCCTGTCGGTCATCCTGAACAGTGCTGGGAACAGCTTTATCCCTTAGTTTTTAATGGTGTCAGGACCTACAGAAAGAATCAATGTTTCTCTCTTGGACATAAATCCCTCTTGGCATTTCTAGAAACGTTAGTACAGTTCTTTTATAGGACAGGACCTTGTAATGGGCGATTTACTGACTCACATACTGAGTCATCTGACTTTAGAGGAGAAAATGGCAAAAAGTTATTTTTTGATTCATGGACTTTATCTGTTACATTTTTAGTAAGGTACAGTTAAAATCAAATGGAGAGTGACACATGAAAGAGGTAACCATGATGTTCCAGGCACACAGTGGTAAACCAAGATTGTGAATCAAAAGAGGAAGCAGCCTTTTGAACAAAGTGATGCATTTTGTTATTAAAAATAGCATGTTTACAGCCTGGTACAAAAAAAAAAATCTTTTTGGTCTATGTGCATCACCGGCCACTTGTTAGGTACAGCTTGCTGGTACCAGGTTAGACCCTCTTTTGCCTTTAAAACTGCCTCAGTTCTTAGTGCTGGCAAGGTGCTGGAAACAGAGATTTGGGCTCATGCTGAAATGATAGCATCACTCAGCTGCTGCAGATTTGTCAGCTGCACATACCTAATATGAATCTCACAGTCCACCACATCCCTAAGGTGCTCAAGGCATGATGGATCAATGGTTTCATGTTTATACCAAATCCTGACCCTGAGTCTCAAATTCTGCTGCTGAACGCTGCAGCCAGAAACAAGATTTAACAGACCACGCAATATTGAATTGTCTTGATCATGTCTGCATGCCTAAATGCATTGAGCTGCTGCTATGCGACTGGCTGATTATATATATTTGCATCAGCATGCAGCTGGAAAAGCATCCCCAATGAAGTGGCCAGTGAGTATATTCCCCTTTCATTGCAACTAGTGAGTGAATATTGTTATAACTCCCCTGTTTGGCTAATTTAAATCACTGAAATGTAGTTATCCATATGTTTGTGGTGTTTGTACCATCCGAGAAGATTTATCTTCAGTTTTTGTTTTGTTTTTTTGTAAAATTTAAGTGTTCTATTAGTGTGTAACTTTACTATCTTACTTTATTATTGCACTGTGCAGCTGTATATTTTATGACTATAACTTACTAACAAAGAATGCTAGCATTAGCTAGGGAATGTAGAGCATTTTTTACCAGACTGCTGTACTAAATGAAATAAAATAAAAGAACAGCAGCATAACACAATCAAAGCATCACACATGGCTGTGAATTATATTAAACTCTGGCACTGGGTGCTAACAGTTTTCCAATGTGTGCTCATCCCAGTACACTGATAAAAAAAGGAAACTGGCATCTGCTGGATCTGTCTAACCACCTTTAGTTACTTTAACAGTATTGTTTCATACACTGAAAGAAAGTGTAACATTATTGTGAAGATACCACACTATATAAATAAATAGATAAATATGAAAATACAATTTGAATGTGATCAAATAGTGTTTGACTGAAATAAACTGAGTTATGGTATGGTAAAGTGACCAAATTGCACTGGAGAGAAATGATTGCAGAGCTTAGTTTACTTTATTCAAACAAATTACAATAATTATGTAACAACACAAAATTGTTTTGTTCAGTTAACATACGGTACCTGATTTGTACAGGGCATGACTGCCAACACAAAACATTGTGTGCAACCAATGTCCACTATTGAATTGAGTACATCCAACAAGTTTTTTTTCAGTGCGTGATACACACAGATTCTCTTTTGATAGCAACCCTTGACAGTAATGATTGTAATAGTCCTGATTTGGAGACCTACAGATTCCTCGTTGGTAGATTACAGGTGTGGCAGTGAAATAAGTTGTGTTACCAGCAAGAAGATGTTAATGATTCTTGTCCCATTCGAGCCTGTGGTTTCTCTCCCCATCTGCAGCACAGTCTTACATTTTCTTTCACTCTCTAGTAAACAATACTTGATTAGGTTGAAGTCCCGGTCACGCAGCCTGGACCAGTTGGCAATCACCTGGCAACCACCTGTCGTTTGGGAAAAATGAGAATTCCTGACCTATTATAAATGATTGCTGGAGGTTGCTGGCAGTCTCTGTAAAATAAATTGCTAAGCCCCATCCATGCAAGCCTTAACAGTGTTTAGTGATCCCATGGTAACCACTGGTCTCAAGGGAAAAATGTTTATTCCCTTACAGGTTGGTAAGTGGTTGTGGGAAGTCACTTGCTGTTGCCAGGTGAAAGCCTGCAACAGGCAGGAACTACTTGCCAACCAGTTTTAGAACATGCAATTTTGCAGCCTGGTTTCTGGACTGGTGGAACTGAAATCTTAATCACTAAAAACTACTTTGGGTAGGCTTAGGCACTAAACATTTGCATCCAGTGGCTTTAACAAAACTGCACTATTTGACAGACCAGAATAAAAATGTGCTGGGTTGGTGGAAATATGCTAGGTAGGCCCACTTAGTGGAAGCAAACAAAAGCTCAGTCCCAGATTACTTTCTGAATATTCAGGTCTGGTAGATTTCTCTTTGCTGAAGTCAGTACCTTGGCAGAGTAGTAAATAGAATCATCAGCACTGGCAGTTATATATATGCAATATGTATGAGTATGTAGAACTTAACAGCGGAAAGAAATTTACCTGTTTCAACCCTTGGCTTTCCTCAGTGTTTTGATACCTTGACAGAGTAAACTTTAACTTTAGAGTTTGTATGAGCAGTTTAAACTTTATGTACATAACTGCTTTAATTTCCCTAGATAAAGATGCAAAAGTAGGATATAATTATATAATGTAATTAGCCAGCAGAGGCACAGGAAATTAGAGTGGTATCTTCAAATCTTGAGGGCACTGATAAACTGTATCAGCTCATAAATTATAACCTTCAGTAAAACCTGTAATGTCATACATTATTTCTTGAGTGGTGAAACTCACCATTGAAATTATACATTAAATTTTAATGACCTCAGTTTTTTTTCCAACTAGCATGAAAAAAAGCAAGATAATGACAAATATAAGACCAAAATGTCGAGAAATGTCTTTAAGACAGGTTAAATTAAATAATGAATAAGCGATTAGGGAACACACGGCTGCAACGCCATCCATGCTGAGAAACAGATCGATTGTGCCGAGGTCTGACTTCAGAGAGAAACTGGTATTTTCACGCCGAGAGTTACCAGACTCACCGCTCTCCCATCTGCTTCCTTATTGACAAGAGATCAGCATGGTTCAGAGAGGATCAGTAGCCTGGAAATGTCAAAAGTGTCACAGTGAATCAATTCAAATCATCAGGTCAGGACCGCATAAAGACCACAGCTTAGACCCACTATGAGAGAAAAAGGAGTGCACTTCAAGAGTGTAAAGAAGCCGCCAACTATATGAATAAATTCCCCCTAAAAACATTTATTACTACCTGAAAATTAGAGCGGTGGTCCAGCTTGTGATTCTGTTCATTTGAAATTGTTCAGTAAATTGATAATAACAGCCAAAGGCCTTCATTCATCTAAAATCTATCCTTCAGGGTCGCTGGAGCCTATCCCAGCTGTTGCAGGGCTAATGCAGAGAGACAGACAACTGCACTTGTCAGTTTGCACTTATGGACAATTTAGAAAAAACAATTAACCTAACCCCACTAATTGCACATCTTTGGGCTGCTGGAGGAAGCTGGTGCACCCGGGGAGCACCAACGGAGACAACATCCACACAAAAAGGGCCCGGCCAGATGGTGGATTTGAACCCAGGATCTTCTTGCTGTGAGTCAACAGTGCTAAGCACTGCACCACCACGCTGCCCCCTTTTTTAGTAATGGAACCAAAAATCCAAATTCGGAAGACAGACAATGCCGAGGAATCCTGCCAGCCTGTAAGTCACTGCTGTATTATAACACTTCAGCAACACGTGCTGCAAAGAAAATGTATTGCAAAACCAAAGAGGCCTTCTTCATCACATTATATGCTCACAGATGGGTTAGTGTGAAAGTTCACTTGTGTTCCTACATGAATGTATCCTTTAGGGCTAATTACCGGACTTGAAGGTAACAGATCTACACATCAAGAATTTGGGGCGTGTTTGTTTAAAATCACTTTGGTGGTTTATGACAACTAGTTTTGGCAACCGAGGGTTGGACCACCAGGGTCTGTCTGAATACCGACCAAACCACATAGCACTGTACCCGTACATATCCTGATGCAGGTGGTGGGATCAGATGATGGTGATGGCTGGGCCTCAGCTGGGCCCCATGAGCTGACCTCCAGATGTGCGCCTTTATCTTCTTTTTTGACATCAGACTGCGAACTGTGTTATTGTGTGTAGGCCTTTAATTGCCCAAAATGTCTATGTAGTCAGGGTTTTAGCCCTGCCTGCCATATTGCTGCCTGTTGCTTGGGCATGATCTTGACAGAGCTTGGGATTGGTTTTTTTTGGCATCTTCATGTGGATGGAGATCTCAAAACATGGGTACATAATTTGGCACATTTTCTACTCCGTGGAAGGGTTGACAGTGGCATGCTGTTTCACCTTTAACTGACAGGGTATTTTACTTTCTGAAAGCAAAGCAGACAAGAAACTAGAGTGGATGCAGCAGTATTATAGATGCACGCACAAAGTTTACCCTCAGTGATGATGTTAGGAACACATGAGCAGCAAAAAGAAATACCAGAGGTCACCGATGGGCACACTTCTTAATATTTATTAAATGGCAAACGCATCTATAAGCCATGCTGATGACAATGCATTAGATGTGCTTAATATTCAAAGTTCGGTGCGGTTACTTTGTAAAACACCTGTGCAGCAGCAGTTAGGAGTGTTATACATGAAGCCTTGCAGCAGCAGATTAGGAGCAAACATAATGGAGAAAATGTGGTCTCAGTCACTTGGTGTGATTCTTTTGTGTAAGAACTAAAAACTACTGATCTCCTGGGTTTTCATTTAAACAGTTTGTATAGTCTACCCATGATGATTGGAGCTGAGAGGCAGGCATGAAGGAACTCAGATAACCAATTTGTGCTGAGCAGAGAAGCAGCGCAGAATGAACAACACAGCCAGTCATGAGGCAGATGGACAACTGAGAAAATCCAAATTAGTCCTCCAGTCCTGTCAGCCAAGACGAAAAGTCAGAGACCGCAGCGGCACAGGCTTGCCGGTACTGAACAGCTGAAGACTGGAAAATATTAGCCTGGTCCGATGCGGGGCTGATGTGGCTGATAGGATTGTCTGACTTTTCCATCAACACCATAAATCCAGAGATGCGACCTGTTTGTTGGAGAAACAGAGACTTCTACAGGTGATGTTATACTGAAGTGTTTGTTTTTTTGGTACACTTTAGGCTCCTTAATACCGGTGAATCATCATTTGAATACGACAGCCTATCTGAGTGAGTGATCGTTAATGCCATTTCAAAAAAATAATAGTCAATATTTTCAAGCTGAAAGTTCATGAGTTTTAAAACAAGGGTGTGGCATGAACAGAGTCTGCAGGAAGGCAGCGATGAGCCGCAGACATTAGTTCAGTACAGCAAGTGTCAGCCCCAACCAATCTGGACATTTATATTTTTGTTGTTCTCATTTAGCTCAGACGTGCCATGCATCACAGCTGACGGGGCGAGTGTGAGAGCAGTTTCTGTCCCACTTTATATACAGGAGAGCACCCAGAAATTGAGTGATGCTCTGTCTCTCTATCTGTTTCTCTCTCTCTCAGCGACTGCTGAATAGCACTTGAAACTGCTGCAAATGCATAATTGGAACAGCCCGTGCCAGAAATAAAAGAAATAAATATGTAAATTAAAATAAGATAAACTTGCTTTACTTCACAAAAAAAGCAACTAAGTTCCTTTGGTTTCAATAATACAGGTAAAGTTGAAGATATTTGTAAGAGTAATCTGTAGAGAGACACAATCTGGTGGATGAGG
The DNA here is from genome assembly GCA_015106715.1 of Bujurquina vittata. Classification (NCBI taxonomy): domain Eukaryota; kingdom Metazoa; phylum Chordata; class Actinopteri; order Cichliformes; family Cichlidae; genus Bujurquina; species Bujurquina vittata. Next base: position 18,233 of record VUQK01030228.1, read on the forward strand.
ATGTGATAAAAGGTTTGTTTCTCACACTTGCTTTCCCTGGGCTGATACGGTGAGCTTTGCCATAAGGAGTCGATTTCTTTTTTTCTTTCTCTCTTTTTTTTTCTTTTTTACCATATTTACAACCATATTTTAAGAACAGATTAGTCTCTACCAAGCAGAAACTTCAGGGCTAAAAAATAAACCCATGCGGAAGCGACCACTTGACATTCTCCCCAGAAGTGACCCTATTCCTCTGTTTACTCTGTTAAAATTTTCTCTTTAACAGGTGAGTAAAGCACATCCACACTCTTTTTTAATTCATTTTTTTTTCACCTGTGTTTTGATAGTGCAGTGAAGGTCAGACATGAGAGCAGGGAGAGAGAGTGGGGGAAGACACACAGCAAAGAGCCTGAGGTCAGGCCACTGCAGCATATCGCCTAATCAACCCAGTGAGCTAAAATAGGGCCTCAAGCTAATGTTGAAAAGACAGTTGAAGGTTTTTTTTTTTTTCTAGAGCCAGCCCTGGTGGTGTTAAGGGTCTTAGAGAAAGTAATGAATAAATACAAAAACAGAATGCAAATGTAGCCTCAGTTTATATGCAAATTTGATATAAGGTCAACAAGTACAAATGGGTACGCTGTTTTAGTCTCATACATGCTTATAGAAGGAATAAAGTTGCATCTAATTCTGTTAATTTCAGTCACCTCAAGGTGCTTAATAATGTAAGGTAAAGACCTTACAATAAGCAGGAAAAAAACAAAGAAACTATCAGCAAGCAGGTTGCAGTGATGGGAAGGAAAACCCTTTAACAGGAAGAAACCTCCAGGCACAGGCAGAGGCTGTCATCTGCCACGGCCATTCAGAGGTGATGGGAAAAAGAAAAGAGAAAAGAAGAAAAAAGGAGAGCATATGGAGACAGGACAAAGAGGGAGAGAGAGAGAGAGAGAGAGAGAGAGAGAGAACTTTTTAATGACATGCTGCAGTGGTACACAAGCACTGAAAAGGTGAGTGACAAGAAGTGCTCATGGCATCACATGAAGTCCCGCAGACGTCTGACTCTATCCGGTCTTTAAGTCTGACGTCACTGGTGACGTTTCTGTCATTTCCGGGTCCAAATGGTTAGGATTAGACGTTAACGTCTAACCACGTCGCCTGTTAAGCGTTAACAGGCGACAGTGAAGAACACAAAAGAAGGAACTGATAAGCATGCTACATGCTTGCATATTTCAATAACTGTGTCTGTGTATAAAAGTTGAACGGTGTCAGACTTGTGTGAAGCTGCACTGACTGCATCAGGCAGCTCCGCCAATTCTGAACCAGATTAATCGG